>OX246746.1:27321866-27416236 GCA_945910005.1 Isoperla grammatica
TTATATTTCTTGTTTTTGTGACCTGTTCTAAAATTTTCCTTCTTTCGGGTACTGGGATTTAGAACCTCATCACTGCAGAGTTTTACAAGTTTGTAAAGCAAGATGATAATAAATTGGTTTGAAAGATATTGTGCATAATTTCATTATAAGATAAAAATCTGTTCAAAAGACAGTGTCAGTTCACGAATTGACTGGCTCAAACCTCGAATTATATATTTATTTATGAAGTACTGTACTGAAGTTTGAAGTACTGTAGCTTTGATTGTCAAGAATTCATTCTACCAATCTCAATGTAAAGTAATAAAATACATGATTCTATTTATTATGGGAATATAATACCGTTTTTTATGGCTTTCGTTGTTCACGAGAGCTCCAAAGAGTCCGATTATAAAAAATCTAACACAAAATAAAAAAAACATGCTTCTATGAATTCTGGGAATATACCATTTAGTATGTATTTCGTAAATTATGAGAGCTCGAAAAGAGGCCGATATTATATATACGCAAATACAGCAACACATAGCATTATATAGTTAAACCCCCAGCCCGAACCGTGAATCGTGTACGCAAATACAGCAACATATAGATACATCATTATATAGTTAAAACTCCCCAGTCCAAACTGTGAACCGTGTACGAAATACAGCAACATATACATATAGCATTGTATAGTTACAACCCCCAGTCTTCACCGTGAACCGTGTACGCAAATACAGCAACATATACATATAGCATTATACAGTCAGAACTCTCCAGCCCGAACCGTGAACCGTGTACGCAAATACAGCAACATATACATATAGCATTATATATATATATAGTTAGAACTCTCCAGCCCGAACCGTGAACCGTGTACGCAAATACAGCAACATATACATATAGCATTATATAGTTAGAACTCTCCAGTCCAAACCGTGAACCGTGTACGCAAATACAGCAACATATACATATAGCATTATATAGTTAGAACTCTCCAGCCTGCACCGTGAACCGTGTACGCAAATACAGCAACATATACATATAGCATTATATAGTTGCAACCCCCAGTCTGAACCGTGAACCGTGTACGCAAATACAGCAACATATACATATCGCATTATATAGTTAGAACTCTCCAGCCTGCACCGTGAACCGTGTACGCAAATGCAGCAACATATACATATCGCATTATATAGTTAAAACTCTCCATCCGGAACCATGAATCGAGCCTTACACCTTGTGAAATGCAATGCAGGAATAGACTCACAAGATCACTGGACCACACAACTAATGTGATGAATTGCATCTGATTCCATGGCTCGCTACTCGCGCGCGCTCGACCGTGTGTTCCGTCACAAGACCCCGTTTTACCACTCTACACCGTTTTCACATGAATATATTCATTTCTAATTTTCGAACTCATCTTCACTTAATTAATACCTTATCTATAACCAAGAATAAAGCATTAAAAACGAAGCATTAATAATTCAACAATTCTGTAAGCCAATATGGCGTTTTACGTCCCAACTTAGTCCTTCGTGTATGTAGGCCTACGTTGTTTACGAGCTGTGCAGCTGTGAGTGCTTGATGACCATAACTGAACACTAGATTAGATTAGCAAGTACATGGTCTGCAGACCAGAGTTAGTTGAATGGCGATGCATGAGTGGGATAATGATGTTTGTTGGGAGAGGCCATGCACTGATATAATAGGCGGCGAACAGCTGACAGCCGCTTCAATACTTGAATTACGTGCATGATGGAGAGGTTTGTAAGCAAGTGCTCAGCAGCGGTACTGTGGTTAAGCCGATCCTCTTCATACAGGCACATATTAGTATTATTAGTATAATTAGTATTTAGCATTGCTTAACAATATGCTGTTTATCTTTATAGAGATACATATATAATTATGTAATTTTTATTACATTTACATTACATTCATTACATTTTTATTACATACATTATAATATTTATAAACTAAATTGACTGACGTCCACTGTACATAAATATAGTTTTAATTTTCTATAATTTTTTCCCGCATGGGTACTTAACTATTTGTATTAGATAAATAAATACAAATGGAATAAATTCGTATTGATACTCTACTCTGCACTCATTTAAAATAAATGATTTTCACTGGGTACATTAATTACAGTATTTATTATGTGCTCTTTGCTATATGACGGCTCCAAAGTCACCGTTTACATAAACACCAGTATAGTATAGAATTATAGATTGATTGAAGTCAACATGCAAAGTTAAGAAAAAAAACAGCCTGAACTGGGAATCGAGCCCTGGGCTGCACTGGAAGCAGAGAGATAAACGAACCATAGTACATATCTATCGATATGTTATATATTTGAAACAGAACTGAGATCCTGCTGGTGAAAATTTAATATATGGTGATTGGTGAATAATGATGAAGGAAGGTCGAGAGGGAAACCCTGGTATACCGGAATTGAAGTATTAAAAACACACTAAATCCAACTTTCCTGGGGTAAGCCTGTTGGCCCGTTATGGCGGTAAGGGGAGTTGGCATTGAGCTGGGTGGAGGAGGTCAGTTAATAATCCACTCTCACACATCGCTTAACTTTGAACACGTCCCTTCGTCCCTGCTAAGGAATATCGTCCAGTATTTAATCTAACGTGGGCAGTGGGCACCCATGCAGCGACTTTGCCTCTAGGCCAATCAACTGACTCCTTGCATGAAGGATTATCAACGTGCGGGGCTAAATAGTCGCTGTGAGCGAATAATTTTCGAATATCTTAGGTAACACGATTATTATTAATAACATAAACTTAGAACACTGTTCCATGTTAAGATTAAAAATTACACAATATTTCGAGCATTACTCAGCAATGCACTACTCGCAATACTAGTCAGTGAATTGTCCAACTAGTTGTTTTTAATAACGTTTATCATGTTACACCTTAGTACTTTACGGGAACAGCAAATATTAGTCGACTGGTATCACTGACACTATGAAAACTAAGATTATTAATAATTAGATTAATACCAGATTTAACTTCGCCTGGGTCAGAATTAAATATACTGATATTAAAAAATAACTCCGTTCTACAAATTCCATTCCGTTGCAGAATTAAATAAATTGCATTCTTTAAAGTTTTAGCTATAATATTTGAAGTATCTGTTATACTTAAAAATTATCGAATAGGTGGAGTATTTTGTGTTTAATAATTGGGCGTCGAGACTGTAGTGGAACATTAACTGTAGTCATCATCCTGTCTTACCTGTGATGTTAACCTCCAGCTGTCCTCCCGCAGGTCGTAGTTAGAGTCGGGCGAAGAAAGAGAGCGACGTCACTGTCTCACCTGTGAGGTTGACCTCCAGCTGTCCTCCCGCAGGGTGTAGTTAGAGTCAGGCGAAGAGAGAGAGCGACGTCACTGTCTTACCTGTGATGTTGACCTCCAGCTGTCCTCCCGCAGGGTGTAGTGTAGCGTCGGGCGAAGAGAGAGAGCGACGTCACTGTCTTACCTGTGATGTTGACCTCCAGCTGTCCTCCCGCAGGGTGTAGTGTAGCGTCGGGCGAAGAGAGAGAGCGACGTCACTGTCTTACCTGTGATGTTGACCTCCAGCTGTCCTCCCGCAGGGTGTAGTGTAGCGTCGGGCGAAGAGAGAGAGCGACGCCACTGTCTTACCTGTGATGTTGACCTCCAGCTGTCCTCCCGCAGGGTGTAGTGTAGCGTCGGGCGAAGAGAGAGAGCGACGTCACTGTCTTACCTGTGATGTTGACCTCCAGCTGTCCTCCCACAGGGGTAGTGTAGCGTCGGGCGAAGAGAGAGAGCGACGTCACTGTCTTACCTGTGATGTTGACCTCCAGCTGTCCTCCCACAGGGGTAGTGTAGCGTTGGGCGAAGAGAGAGCGACGTCACTGTCTTACCTGTGATGTTGACCTCCAGCTGTCCTCCCGCAGGGTGAAGTTAGAGTCAGGCGAAGAGAGAGAGCGACGCCACTGTCTTACCTGTGATGTTGACCTCCAGCTGTCCTCCCGCAGGGGTAGTGTAGCGTTGGGCGAAGAGAGAGCGACGTCACTGTCTTACCTGTGATGTTGACCTCCAGCTGTCCTCCCGCAGGGTGTAGTGTAGCGTTGGGCGAAGAGAGAGAGCGACGTCACTGTCTTACCTGTGACGTTGACCTCCAGCTGTCCTCCCGCAAGGTGTAGTTAGAGTCGGGCGAAGAAAGAGCGACGTCACTGTCTTACCTGTGATGTTGACCTCCAGCTGTCCTCCTGCAGGGTGTAGTTAGAGTCGGGCGAAGGGAGAGAGCGACGTCACTGTCTTACCTGTGATGTTGACCTCCAGCTGTCCTCCCGCAGGGTGTAGTTAGAGTCAGGCGAAGAGAGAGAGCGACGTCACTGTCTTACCTGTGATGTTGACCTCCAGCTGTCCTCCCGCAGGGCGTAGTTAGAGTCGGGCGAAGAGAGAGAGCGACGTCTTGAGGTGATGTCGACGTCGTGGTGCGATGTTCACGCTAAACAAATTACACAAACAGTACGTACATAGTAATTAAGTTATAATAAATAAAAGATACGAATACGAAAAATAGCGCAGAAAACGACGTGGTTACGAAACATTTTCGCACTCACGATGAGTACAAGAATCGGAAAACTAGGCGAGAGCTACATGTGCCGATGTAAACACTGTGAAGGATGGATTACGAGGGAGCGCTGGATGCCTCGACGGGGTTGATAGTGACTTGGGAGATAAGGAGGGGGGTAGGAGAAAGTAATGCAGTTAGGGGAAATTGATATCGGTTTGAATATGCTTGGGTACTATATATATATGTATATATATATATTATTTCTTTTGTAAAACAAATCTGTAAATTCCAAGAATATATTCAATTTTATATGAAACATGATGATGATGATGATGATGATGATGATGATGATGATGATGATGATGATGATGATGATGATGATGATTATGATGATGATGATGATGATGATGATGATGATGATGATGATGATGATGATGATGATGATGATGATGATGATGATGATGATGATGATGATGATGATGATGATGATGATGATGATGATGATGATGATGATGATGATGATGATGATGATGATGACGATGACGATGATGATGATGATGACGATGACGATGATGACTTTTGGGCTGCACGTCTCATACTTCGGCAACAATTCTAATCAAGACGATAAATGGGCGACTATGAAGATGGAAAAACGATCTTATGCAGAAGCCAGACTTCGAACTTGGAATTCAGAGACTGCGGATTACTTATCCGTCCCCTAAGCGACCACAGCCAACTACGCTGGCCAAATAAAACATAAAATATATACTATACTGGAATGAAGTGGGGAAAAACATAGTAAAAACCTAGAGTGGCCTTTTTAAAGTGTCATTGTGCATTACTGAATGGGCTGTTCCCATTTTACATTGACAGTTTATCTCATGTTGTGCGTATGCATATATTTCAATATGCTTGCCGCCCTTTCCTTTCACTACATTTCACAGAAACAAAATAGAAATGTAATATGTCCTACACTACTTGAAACGATGATAGTATTTACTATTTTAACAGCTTTTCCTAGACATTACAGTTTGTTTGAAATATTTACGCACGTAAAATTTTACTTTCGTGCCCGTGACGGTTTGTGTAGTATTTACCATCACATGCAGGCGCTTTTATGGGCTTTCCGGAGGATCAAATAGTTCAATGCGTTTTCTCTTGAAAATTAACTCAAGGTAATAAAGTCAAACAGTTTTCTTCGGATGTTGATCATAAAATGTATTTATTCCAATTCCGCTTCCAAGTTTTTCGAAGCCTCTTCTTGATACTCTAGTCTATGCACTCCAAAATCTGCTTACTATTTTAATTACTAGAATAAAATTTAACGATGTAGATCTATTTAAAGGTTGTCGTAATGTTTTGAAAGCCTTAGAAGCTATTTTGCATTCCTTCGCTTTCCCATTCCATTAATGCAAAACTACAAAGCTAGGCTAGATGTGGTATCGCTAACGAATGAAATTATCTGGAAAATGTAGATACTAGCTTAGCAGTTCGAAGCACACTCACAGTTAGCCTACATGTTACAAATATGTGTATACCTCCCATACAGAATCGTGTGATGAGTTTTTGAGATGCGACCTCCACTCTCTACATAGGATCCAGAAGTGAGGGATATCCGATTAATATTTATTTGCAACAACTCATAGTACGATGAACTGTGTAGGTGTATTCTATGTTCTTACACAATGATGACTAGAGCAAGCCCTTCCCTTCCCTCTGCAGCGTGTACATCGTTCCTATAGACGTTTGCTAGAGGGTGAAAACACAGATATTCTCAGCGAGTCTTGGCGCTGGAAAAGCCTAGGAAAGTGTTTTCCAATAATATCCAATACCCTCAAATGGTCTGAAAGTTAGTTGGTTTACGTATGCAAAATCTCAACCACAATAAAATCAACGAATTCAAATCCGTGGAAAAATGCTGATTAGGTTCATTCCGGCAGTAAAACCAACATTGTTCTTCCGACTGAGCTTAAGACGAATTACGCATACACACAAATGTGTTTGGTTTACTTTCGTCTCGATGGGTATTTCCGCGAGTGTTTGAATTCAAGCCATCATTAAACTGTGAATCAAGCCTCTTCAGACGGGGATTTAAACAGGATTTGTGAAGGATGTCAACTCTGATAAACATAACGAAAAGAGAAGACGAGAGATGATAACGGAACAAATTTTAATGAGTTCCGTAGAGAAATCCTCACTGAACACAGTCGTTATTTCTCCGCGTATTTACCTAGAATCTTATCCCGACGAACATCATTTGTCGATTTACCTTACAGTATGTGTTTCAAAGATATGCGCTTTTTGTCAGGCCGCACTGGCCGTACACAACTTACCCTTCAATACAATCCATTCATAAAAGTTATTAAATTTATGAGAAGAACAAATGAAAAAGTTGAACGTGTTTGACATAGTTTTGTGCAGATTTGTTAGTTTCTTAGATATCACAAATGTTCTGAGGTTTGCGGAAAAACATTGTTGGGACTTTTGGAATATCACTGCATATGGGATAACTTTTCAGAATACTTTGGAAATTAAACTTCACCAAGTTTGAGAAGACGCTGCAAACCTAAGGCAAAGATACACATTCACAACGGTACGTGACAAAGTAAGTTTCCATAGAAGAGCTTCAAGCTGTTTTGGCCTCAATGATGCATAATCAGACATAAATCCGATCCGATAAGATATAAAAACAGCTCTCAAGCTCTCAAAGTATTGATTGTATCATTGGCAAAATTATGGCTACATGAATATCAATCTTTACGGTGTTATATTGAATGAAAAATACTCTTTCTCAATGGAATACGGAATTACATTATGGTAAACGGTGAACTAAACAAGATACGACGCAATAATTTTGACAAATGCAGCGCTGAAATAAAGCAGACGTAAACATACTTCAACGGCAGGGATAAAGATCTAGCCTTTAGCTGGTACGCTAAGAACGTTAATACGTGTATGTGTGAATAAAAATGCATTTAAGTTAATTTATTAGACTTTTAAGTTCTTGCATATTATCATCTAGAAAATTGAACGACACTGAATCAAGTTTTAATAGAAATAAAAAATAAAAAAATCCCTAGATAACTTCCGCTCTTCATCCAAACTCTTCCACGTGTCCCGTTATTCATACTTGAAACAATGATAACAGTCAAAATAAGCAAACTAAACTCGGCTCTTATTGGCGCGAATTGAGCTAATCTTCGTTCCTGTGTAGACCGGATCCAGAAACAAGAGATGTTATTTACTTGCGTTCACATTGGCCAAGCGACCTCCCGACTATACCGTGCTGACCATCCATACAAGATTATCCTCCTGTTTGCTGACATTTGCTATTAAGCTCATTTAGGAAGAGCAAACATGCCCTGCTGGTCGATAATAATTCACTGAACTCGACTAGAGGACACCCAACTTTACGGTGACTTCCTTGACTGCATGGTTGTAATTGAAGGGGTGTATTGTTTAACCATGCGAACGCAATTATAGAGTTACTTATTGTGTATTAAATGATAAATGTTATTTTGTATGTGTACAGCAATAAATATGACAGCACACTAATACAACAAAAATATTGTGATTGTATATAACTATTCAAATTGTCACTTTATCCAATTATTCAAAGATGTCACTACGGAAGAATGTAATTAAAATATAATGTTATTCTCTAATGTGGACAAGAGCGATAATTTACCAGTATAAAAACAAATATAATACAACAATACATATAACAAACAATATATAATAAACATGACTTCATTCTATTTTTAAAGTCTTCTACCTTGCGACAATTTTGAAGCACTAAAAATAAATTATAAATTACAGAAATCATGTTTGACGCAGGACAGATGGACGCACCACAGTCTTAAGTGTCCACTGCAGTGAAAATGAACGATTCAGTGTTTTAATTATCAATCTCCTTTTCCCCATCACGACCCCTTTCCACACACAATCCTCAGGCAATACAATACCCCAATATTGACATGTTTGCCTTTATGTCAGCATTGTCCACTTTTCACGCCCTACTGACATTCATTCCCGTTATTTCCATGAAATATCCCACACGTATCAAACGAGTACTTTGAATCGAATCGAGGATTTATACCACAGTATAAATTGCTGTGAATAGATTCCTTGATTGTCTGATTATTGCGAGCATAATACCACATAGCGGATATCGCTTTTATAACTTCACCTTGGTAACAAAGCTGGGGCTTAATGAACGAAGAGTGGCTATCAATACAATTTGACGATGGGATGTGATTGATAGAGGGCCTTGCATACTGGGCAGCTTCGATTAATGGCATAGGGTCATGTGTTATAGGAAGTATGCGTCACTAGGCGGTGTTATTACTTGCGTATACATGTACTACCGCTGTCCTACATACTCCCATCAATCCACGATCAACACATTAATCAGTATCGCATGATGGATGTCAGGTTAGTTTCAAGCTGATACACTAGACCTTAATAATCGAATCATTAGTAATGTTTTTCTATTATTTTTGAGTAGTTCTATGTTCAGCCACCGACGTAATAATAATTATGTGATCCCAAAATAGGCCACGCACCTTACTTTACACCTAGTATGTATTGTGTTGATGATGATTCTTGTTGTTTGACGTCTCTTCGATTGCAATCAAGCTATTTGAGAGGAGTAATGAAGGCTTTTGACCGATTTGGTTTCTCTATAATGTCATAACATGTTATAACTTCACGTAGGTCTCAGATCACAGAACGTAGAAAATCATCCCTAGGAAATATAACCGTTGTAATAGCAGAATACGCTGTATGTGAAATATTGAATAAATAAATTAATTAATAAACAAAACAAATAAATAAAATCCTTCAGAATTCATTTATTTTGTGTGCATGTTTACCTGGAACATATAAGCGTGAACTAGTATATGTTTCCCTCTTTAGGTGAATACGTTTGGCGATTATTTGGGCTATTGGGTTTCGGATGTATTTCATAAATAACATATTTTTTAAATGTACAAACGTAGATAACTTTGTTTTTACTTTTTTCTACTATTGAGTACCACACTTTATTTATTTCAAGAGAAATGCTCCAAGTGGAGAAACATGTTTTGCAAACTTATGCAGCTAATATTATAAATTACTAGAATAAAACTAGTGTTAAAACGCGTACACAAAATAATGCTATCTCCCTATGTATTCACGTATAAGCCGCTTACTAGTAAAGCGGATATTCTTGGTCGCCATAATGACCACACAAGTCTTGCCTGGTAGCAGGTCTAGTGCATACAAATCCACCCTTATTATTCAAATGCTTCGAACCACAATGATCAAGCCCACCCTTCTTCAATTTGAAAAATGAATGCCTTCCTAAGTGGGCATGTTTTCAATGTCATATGAAGGACAACCCACAACGGTCAATATTGTAAAGCTCCAGTCAAATTATTTTGAGGAGGGCTTTTCAGTGAGCTGGACAGTTGATTGCTTCGTGAATAATACATTATCAAACTTTTCCCATTTCTTATTATTCTTATCCTATGAATCAGACTTCATTACATTTTTGTCCCACTTGGCTCTGCAGATAATAATATCCCCATCTTGATTCTAATACTGGCGAGTTTGCTTTGCGTTGTCAAATATACATAAGGCGGGGGTGAAAGTTTCTAGTCTGCAATGAAAAAGATGCTGTTGGTAAAAATAAACAAGATCACCCATTCATGGTCATTTCATGAGGGGATGTTTTAAGGAAATTAGATTCTATCATTTCCAGACATCTCTCTATTCTTAAATTCAAGTCAGGAAATTAGAATAGCACAAAATACATGCTTGTCCATCGGAAATTGATATTTCGTTTTTTCTTTTTTTTCTTTTGTAGTACCAGGGTACAAATAAGGCACCCATTTGTCTCAACATACATACAATTTAGATTTATGAGATTTATTTCATTTGTTAAAAACAATTACAATGTTTTAATGAAAACTCCCATATATGTGCTTGACACATTTGTCATAGTTAAATCGTGTTGAACTGGAAAATTCCCCGTGGAAACTTTGTCACATCAAACAGCCATGTATATAATAGTAGATACTCGTAACAATGTGTTGTATGTTTCAATTTCATTTATATTATTGGACGCTTACATTTTTCAGCATAGTAAAGATTGAAATACATATTCAGATATTTTAATTCATAAGCTCTTTAATGTAAAGAGTCGAGCTAAACTTACACTATAATTAGTTGTATTGTTGTAATTTCCTTCGTTAATAATACTGTAATTTTCTTCGTGAATAATACTTAACAAAATCTTGGGAATAATATCCATTAAGTCTCTCCCAACTAAGACGCCAGCCCGAGTCTTTGATCACAACGCATAGCTTGAACGCAACAAAGCTTTCTGCACTTCCCAATTACCTCTCTCATCTGTGCACGGCAGAGAGGATGTTTTCACAACTGAGACTTAGAAAGATGCGCAAAGGTCATTCAACATGCACAAATTACTGAAAGAGACACAACACCGACACAACTAAAGGCTGATACAACAATCAGCAAATAAGAACGTCATTTGAAGGAAATCAGCTATTTTCTCGATTTTAAGGGTTTTGATGTGATTATCCCAGTGAAACATAAATTAAAAGAAAATGAAATATGAAATATAAAATAAATAAAAATATGAAATATGAAATATATAATAAATGGATATTTGGACATTGTGATACATCTATGTTTTTATTTGGTCCGTTTATAATAATAATTGGTACAATGTTACATTGAGTAATAATCAAGTAAATAAAGTAAAGAATATTCCTTCCAAGCCTAGTAAAACGGCCTTCAAGAAATGTTGTCCACAGAATATTCCTTAATGGTGGAGGTGCCGGGTTGCTGATTATTATTATTATTATTATTATTATTATTATTATTATTATTATTATTATTATTATTATTATTACTATTATTAGTATTATTATTATTATTATTATTATTATTATTTATTATTATTATTATTATTATTATTATTATTATTATTATTATTATTATTATTATTATTATTATTATTATTATTATTATTATTATTATTATTTTTATTATTTTTATTATTATTATTATTATTATTATTATTATTATTATTATTATTATTATTTTTATTATTATTATTATTATTATTATTATTATTATTATTATTATTATTATTATTATTATTATTATTATTATTATTATTATTATTATTCATCTACGTCGATTAAGCTATTTTCATGGACATAACCGATTTGGACTCTGACCTACAGATAAGTTGTAATACCGTTGCTTGTTTTGATGACTGGGTTTGTGATGATTCTGGTTTAACATGTGTTCATTTAAATGTGCGATCGATAGCGGCTCACTGGGATGAGTTAAACATAGTTCTTAGTTCTTTTAATGGTAAATACGACTTGCTTCTTCTCAGCGAGACGTCTTTACCGGACAATCAACACAACTATCATTTAAATGGTTATGACTCCGTATGTAATTCTAGAATTGGAAGGAGAGGAGGAGGATTACTTTTATTTTTTAGATCTACTTTAAAATTAGAAAATATTAAGTTTGCTTTTGTTTCTTTTGAAGGTATCGCAGGTGTTATTACTTTAGATAATGTAACTAAGATTGACATGCTCTGCGTATATAGACCCCCTGATAATAATGCAAAAAATGATTTTATTGATGAAATAGACCGCCACATAAAGGGTAACCATAAAAACAAATTCGGGCTCTTCATGGGAGATATTAATTTAAATCTCCTCGACGTAAATAATCCGTATGTACAGTCTTATGAAAGTGTTTTAGCATTAAATGGATACTTAAAATGTATACACGTTCCGACAAGAGTAGAATTTGTCCGAGACGAATTAAAAGTTAGCTGTATTGATCACATCTATATTCGTGGAATAATAAAAGGAAAAGTTAAAGCTGCGGTAATAACATCGAAAATTTCAGATCACTATCTTACACTCGCATCACTTGGCGTTGGAACCATAAGTAACAGAGACGATTTGTTGACAGAAAACATAACTGTACGTTTAAATGAACATAAACTATTAAAAGAATTGGAATATGTTAATTGGGTAAACTTGTTGCACATAAACCGCTGTGAAGAGCTTTATGATCGAATATGTAACGAATTTGACAGTTGTTACAAAAGGTCACAATATACTTCACATGTGTGTAGTAGAAATAAAACTCCAAAATCATGGTTAACACCCGCGTTACTCCAAAATATGAAAAACAGAGACAAATTATTTAATCAGTGGAAGAGCTGTAATCCATTAAATCCAAATAAAAGATTATATAGAGACAATTACAAAAAATCTAGGAACAAGGTCAATAAAAGTATACAAGTAGCTAAGGTGAATTATTATAGGGAAGAGATTAACAAAAGTAAAGATGATATAAAAGGAACCTGGAATATAATAAACAAAGTATCAGGACGGAAAACCAAAGATCCCGTTGATGTAGTAATAAACAAGTATTTAGGCAAAAAACATACTCACGAATATATAGCAAACCAGTTCGCTGACACTTTCGTACAGGAGGTGGAGGACGTAACGCATGACTGCTATTTATCTTGCGGGCCAGAAGATAGTATAAATACTAATGTGCAATCAATGTGGTTGCCTCCAGTAGAAGTAAGCACAGTAGAGGAAATAATTGATAATTTAGATATTAATAAACAACCAGGTTTCGATGCAATTAGGGTGTTGGACATTAAAAACATAAAAAGTGAGATTTCTCCAGTTATTGCGCATTTGATTAACTTGTCAATCAAAGAGGGGAAGGTTCCACAAAAAATGAAAGTGGCCATAGTAAGGCCAATTTATAAAAAGAATGACCATATGTGCTTTTCAAATTACCGTCCAATTGCAATATTATCAGTAATAGAGAAAATTTTAGAACGTTATATAGCTGACCGTCTCATAAATTATTTAACTAAATTTAAAATAATAAATAATAAGCAGTTTGGGTATCAGAAAGGAAAAAGTACTGAGGAACTCCTGCTTCAATTCACAAATTTAATAAATACAAAGCTTAATGAAAACTTACATGTTATTGCAATGTTTGTTGATTTTACGAAAGCCTTTGACACCATAAGTCACGTAAAACTTTTGGAATCATTAGAAAAAATTGGAGTTAGAGGCAACGTTTTGAAATGGTTCAATAGTTATCCAAGCAACCGAACATTAACAGTGAAAATAGGGAAAACTTTTAGTAACATTAAAAACGTTCAATCAGGAGTTCCCCAAGGTTCTATTCTGGGACCACAGTTTTACATAATTTACGTAAATGAAATTGGGAATATAATTAAAAAGTGTGCAGCTTTTTTCTTTGCTGACGATTCAGCAATTGTTGCAGTGCACAGAGATCTCGCGACAGCTACAATCTATATTAATGATGATTTCCGTAACTTACAATGCTGGACACATGATAAATCTTTAGTTGTCAATTCGTCAAAAACTAAATTCGTGCATATTTGTATGCCACTTAATAAAGATAGGAACACAGAAATAAAGATAAAGTTTCATTCAATAGATTGTATTCATAATATGGCACTAAAATCGAAATCTGGTTATATTTGCAATTGTCAAAAACAAATTGAATCGGTGCTTGAACATAAGTACCTAGGAGTTTTAGTAGACAAGGATTTTTCTTGGAAGTCTCATATTAATATGCTATGTAAAAAACTTCGTTCTTGTGCATACCAGTTATATAATTTAAAATCAATATTACCTTTTGGTTTGATCCGTGTCGTGTATATTGCTCTGGTGGAGGCAACCATATCGTATGCTATTCTGTCTTGGGGAAACGCGTCAAGGTATATTTTAAATAACTTACTAAACTTACAGAAAAGTATACTCTTATTGATTTACCCCCGCAGTACATATTACATTCAACCAGACTTTCCGTTCATCTACAGCTTCTATTCTATTTTACCTGTTGATTTACAATATAATTACCGTTTAATAATTAAGCATTTCTTTGACTCAACCTACAAACGACCCTACATACATTCGAAAATCACCCGATCAGCGACAAAGGGACATTACATTGTGCCTTTGTCACACAATAAGTACGGCGATCGTCGTCTGCAGTCTGTGGTACCACGAGTTTTTAATTCACTGCCAGGAGGTCTATTATACGCAGACAAATTGTCAACTATTAAACGGCAATGTAGATTATATTATTTGAATTATTTAGAGAATTAGTCATGGTAAATTTATATTTGTATATATAATTATGATTGAACGAACCACTTATTGTATTTATGCTATTCTTGTATTTCACTACTCTCTTGGTATTTCTATTAACCATAAATTATATTACATAAACTATATATCAGAAATTATATCTTTTGTGTGTCACGACCAGTCCGCATACTGCACTTTAATTATATGATTGTCCCACTGACAAACCACTATGTGGTTTAGTGGGAATTAAAACAATTTCTCATATTGTACGTATGTGTGAAACGATTTAATAAAAAAAAAAAAAAAAAAAAAAAAATTGTTAACATTATTATTATCTTTATCTTTATTATTATTCTAATCATGTAAAAGCCCTAAACAGATGATGTTGATTTTTCTGCTAGTTACAATTTTACCACGTATGCATTTCCTTTCTTCTTGATTTGTAGAACATTTGTATGAAACTAGTGTAAGCAAAACGGCACAAAATGTATCTAAAGAGCACTAATTTGAAATTAAACCAATATTGACTATGGAAGTTGAACTGAACTAGGACAATTATTTCTAGAATCGTACTGCACTGTACTGTAGTGCAAGAGATGTATTTAGCTCAAAACGGATTATTGGCTAGAAGGTCTTCTATATCGCACTTTCCTCTCATTTCAGCAGTGGTCGAATTGGAACTATATCTTTAGGGGGATGGTTAATATTAACATGTATGGACTTGAGTGGGCTGTAAGGGGTCTGGGGCGGAGCCCCAGCCGCCGGAGGCAAAAAATTTTTCGGGCCTTTTTCCCCTCAAGATAGCTGGTAGTGCGATCTGAGACATGAAGGCACTAAATTACTAACTGAAATAATTTATAGGAAATGTTTTAATAGTGCGTTTCATTGTTAGAATATAAATTTAATATTTGCTACAATTTTTATTTTATAATTAGAGCTTACCAGTATTGTTTCTCAGCAATATTTCCAAACGCCTTCCAGCTCTGAAGTGTTAGTTTTCTTTTGAGTTCCCCGACAGGCTACGTGCTCTACTGATCGGTGCCCCTACGCCAGCCACGATCGGACGTATGGTTCGGGGTTGAAAAAGTTCTAAAGGAGGCCCAACCAGTTTTATAAATAAAAGCGACGACACACGCTCAACTTGTAGCATGTTCCTCGTAGGTGTAATTATTAAGTTCATTGCACTGAAATCTCTTTCACACTCGCTTGTTGACACTATCAGGGTCTTGGTTGCTGTAATTAGCTGGTGTAAGTCCGAGGGAATAGTGATTTCGGTGATTTCGGTACCTTCGTTTTTTTTGTCTTTGAATTCGCGGAAACCTCGAATAGAAGTGCTTTCATTTATTTTTAGCGTTTTGCACAGGGATCGAATTTCTCTGTCTCCATACTGGATGTCCAGTGGACTTGATGGCCAGTTCATAGGTTCTAGGAGTTCCAGTTTTTTAATTAGATCCATGTATTCTTGCCTTAGTTTATTTCGGTCATCGTCAGGACGTTCAGTACTTTTTGATAAGTTCGAAGCTTTTGACGTAAACATACGTGCTCTCAAATTCTCAGACAAGCTTCGAAAGAATTGTCCTGGGCGTAGTTTTCCTGTATTTTTGCGACCCTCGTGTAAACTCACACCCTGAAAAGACTTTTTAATCACTGCTTCTTGTGCTTCTTCTAAAAATGGCCCAGGCGTATCAACCATAGACATCAGGACTCGAATTGTTCTATCAATATTGAAATGCGCAATGGGGACTGTCATACTTCTTTGTTGTAATTGAAGGGAGAGATCTGTTAATTCTCTTAGATCATCGTACATTATACCCAAATCGTTCACAAAGCTAACGGATGACAGTCTCAATTTTAGGCCGAGATATTGAGCCCGCTCCCTTGCATCTCGTTCGTTATGCTCGGAAGCGCGCTCGAAATGAGTGTACAGAGCTGGGTAATTATTCCACACTGCCTTGACTGCTCGTTCACTCGATGCAACCCATCTCGTTCTATGCGTCCAATTTTAAGCAATTGAAGATTGATTTCAGAAGCGCATACACGTAGTTCATTGCTATTTTTCGTTGAGGCGTTATAAAGAGAGTACAATTTGTCAAACAATAATTTTAATTGGTCGACGCCCTGAATTTCTTTAACGACGTCTCCGACAGCTAATTCAAGACGGTGGTTTGCGCAATGCCAGACAATAAGATCGGGGTATTCGTTGACGAGTAAAGACGCAACCCCAGATTTCTTACCCAACATGTTGGATGCGCCGTCACAAGCAAAAGAAATAAAATTCTTGTGTAAATAATCGTTATTAAATCCATACTCGTCCAATGTTGCCAGTACAGCGTTCTTGATGACCACTGCTCTTGTGTTTTCTAATTCAATTAAATCAAGAAATCTGAAATATCATTACTGGTTCAGATTTAATTGTTATAGCAGTTTTTATTACGATAACGAGTGCTGTCTTATGACTAACACTTGTTGCTTCATCAATCAACACACCGATCTTTGAATCATTTTCCACAATTTTTTGAAACACCTTTTTTCTCATTTCTTTTGCAATGTGTACAGCTATGTTTGCCGCAGCGTGGTCGGAGTGGTTGGTACACCCCATTTGCACACCGTTTAGTTGTTGCAGCGATACGTCATGGGGAAGGTCTGTAAATGGTCGGTTTAGTTTTACATTTTTATAAACAGTTCTGAAAACTGCCGCGGTTGATGAAAAATATTCTTTAGACTGTTCTATCACGCATGTTTCCAAAGTTTTTAACGCGGCTTTATTCGCAACCTCAGTGGCGGCCTCGTGTGCACGGCTTAATTTGTGTTTGCTTATTTTTTTCCTGAGAGACTGTTGTTGCTCTGATTTTGTGCTCCCATAAAATCCGACCGAACAAGTTGCCCATTCCTTAGAAATTTGAATGCCTGTTTGCGTGGAATTAGTGGTGGTGACCAAGCGTTTAGCCCCTGCACAATGTTTACAACCAATTAACTTGTTTCTTACTACTAGCCACTCGATTTCATTCGATTTCTGCAAAAACATATCGTTCGTCCAACAATCAGGATATTCACTGCCATTGCTGCCGCTGGGCAGATCTTGGTTAAAGACAGCATTTCGGTCACTGTCATCAGTAGGCCTATAATGTTTTGTTGCATCGGCTGTCGACGTCGATGGTAGTGCCTGCTCATTATCCGTAGTATCATTGATAGTACGTTGCCGTTTACTCTGACTGTGTGGGTTGTCACCGGCGTAGACTCGAGGTTCTTCTCTAGGAAACTCTTCATTTCTGTCTCCCCTAAGCGGTCCATCTTCTTTCTTTTTTTTAAGCCATCCCAACAAGCTCATTATTTCCAACGTAATTTATTTATATTTGGGATTGTATTGCCTATCTAATCTAGAAACCACAAATCGCCACACAAGGTGTTTATATTTAACGCGATATCACATCATTACACTGTAAAATCCACTCAACAAATCACTCACGAACACACGCAAACAAGTAAAATTCGACACAAGAACGACTTTGCAATGCGCGGGTGCGTGCTCCTTCAATGTCCAAGGTGAACTAAACGAGAAATTACGCTCGTGTCACTGTGTTGTTTACTAACAAAACCACGTTTTTCTCAGAAGTTGAAGTCTTTTGAAGCCTTTGTGCCACTGTCAAAATAGGTCACCCCTTTTCTTTGTCCTTCTACTCCGAACTAGAGACCATCCGAATAACACCACAAGAAACCTAGGCCCTACCTGTAGTGTAGCCAGCCTTAGCAAAGATTACATCTTTGGCCGTAGACACCCTTATTATCCGAACCCCTGCGGAAAAAGCATTTCTTTCTTCACTCGCCAATTATATTGTGGATTCAAAGAAGAAGAAAAAATTCATTTTTAAAGTTAGTAAAGCCCTAACCGACTGTCACAAAAATATTAACTAAAATGATGTGTCGAGAAAACACAATATATGGTATGTTATGCAAAATTGCTGTGTTTCGTTTTGGGGGGATGGTTCCAACAATGTTTCTTTTTGGGGGGATGGTTAAGCCAATGAATTTCTTTTGGGGGGATGGCATCCCCCCGCATCCCCCCCCAATTCGACCACTGCATTTCAGGTATATCGATATACTGTCATTAAAAGTCCAAGATGGGTTTCAATCGAACGTTGGAAGCAATTTCCAATGAGGAAATTAAACTTATCACCCCGGAGCAGCAGAAAGTGGAAATTAAAATAGATTTCGTAAAATACAAAGATGGATGTTTCCGTTAGCAACGAATATTCCTGTTTTATTTTACCTATTAACTGGTCTTAAAGAGTACTGTTTACCTGTTTTATACTTATGGAACTCTAGCCTATTCAGTTATTAAACTGATAAAGAAAGGTCTACATCACCAAAGCAATAAATAATAATATATATATTTCACTTTTATTTCCATTTTGACACGTGAATTGCACCGCACAAACAAAATGCTTCTTTCTTTGCATATTATCAAAAATTTAAATTTATTTTTTAAAACTTTTCCAAACGTTTTCTTGGACGTTAATAATAATGTCTTCGTATAAATAGATTAACACAGGGTGCACATTAGCTTTACACAGGTCTGCCCCTCTTCAGGTGACTAACTAGGTATGCACTCAATCTTAGCATTCGCCTTTACAACTCCAGAGTAAAATCTCGGGCCAACCTTCATTCAGGATTGCCGGTGGCCGGAATCGAGCCGGTGACCTCCTGAATGAGAGTTTTTCGTCTTACCACTGAGCTACCTCTATCGTTCGCCTCATTAGTGTGCACGAATTCAAGCCAACATGCTCTTGATTAAAGTTCAAAGAAAAAGCCACTCGCCACATTTCTCTGGACATCAGTATAGCATTGACAGCGTGAACTTCAAGTGGCGGGTTTCATTGCTCGCTTCACCGGCTTATTTCGTTCCGTTGTCCACTTGCGGATGAACTAATCAACTACGTTGCCTCTCTGTCGTCCATTCTACATAGGCCATCTCGCTTTCCACTAAGGGTGAACAATTTGCAGAGTCAAACAAGATCTAACTAAGTACTATGATCAAATTACGTGGGCCAGTGAAAGGTGTCAAGAGCTTCACGACGCCTTCCTTCTAGAGGCACCACATTAACCCTCGGTAGTGAGGACCTCACTCACGTCCTCAATAGAGTCCTCAAGAGCAATTAACAGCCATTCAAAAGAAGGGGAGTGGTGAACAGAGGTGAAGTCGATATCCTTTTCACCGACATTTGTTTAGTGAAGAGAGAAGTATGCCTCACACTCACCTGTGCCTGTGGTTTTGTCAGAGTTGAATGAACATTTAGCGTTTTGACGCTTGTATTTATCAATCTGATCATTTATTGTTTTGTTAAATATTCAATCCACCCCACTGTACAAATGTTAGTATGTTACGAATATTTAATTATGGTCCGGTAAGAGGCACGTTTTCCTGCTTGGTGTATAAACAGTACAGACACCTAATGCCAAACATCCTAAGGGTAGCCCCCCCCACCCCCCCCCCCCCTTCTCCCACATCACCATTAAATGTCACTGTTTAATAGTAACTATGAGACAGCGTAACATAGCTTTCTGAAATATTATTCGACAAATGATTCAATTGATGTCGCGTAATTGAATTGACGAAAAGTAAATAATACATTGTAACCAAAATTTACAGGTGGATTGTAAACAAAGCTCCTCCCTCCGTCCGTATCGTCTTGACAGCAACCGCACGCATCAAGATTCCGGGCAAGACAAGTGAAGCTAAGCTAAGATCATGCACGACCTCCAAGGCAACGTCATTCACAGCTGAAGCCGCGAACAAGGCATCATCAGCGCTTACCACAACGCTATCTACCGGAGAGTAGATTCAACAAGCGTGGGGTGACTCATTGCTTTAAGTTTGACAATACTAACCACGAGAGTTGTCCGCTCATTCAAGTTACTATCGTTACTGGCGGAGAGACAAGATAAGTTTTTACTTTATACTTCTATGGTCTCGGGAAAAGTTCCACATCCCTGAAATGTTATTGGTTACTGAAGGACAAACAAAGGTTCCAGATAGTTTTGTTTATTTAAAAAATGAGGAAATTTGAAGAAAATCCTGCAAAATCAAAATTTTTTGCGGTTTAAAAATACAATATAAACAGCTAATGGACTAAACTTTTTTTTTGTCTTCTACCGGTACAATGTATGCATACGTTTTTCTTCTTCTTATGAGGAACGAAAACATGTGTGCACCAAATTAAATATTAGATGTTTGAATTCAAATTCCAAGAAATGTATGTTTTTTTTCGTTCCTTTTTTTCATTCAGCTGTGTCGTGACTGTTTAATACAGTGTTGATGCTCTGAGTACTATGGTACAATTTAGATATGTTTGTCCGGCTAATACATCCCGCATAGCTTGGTGTTGAGTGGAGATAAAGACACGACATGCATAACTCTCATCTTTTACCCTCCCTCGCTCGCTCTCTCTCTTACCTCTGCTGTGGAACAAAGGCCAGTACTAACTGAATGAATGGAACTCGACTGAAGAAGATAAAGCCAACACGCCCGTGACTCGAGTAACCATTCACTCAATGATCAGCTGTTATCTTGCCTTGCTCAGTTCCGCTCGTCCGTTGGGCGGACCTACGTCACTAAGTCCACCGCTAGGCAGCGCAATCGCTCTACTGTTCTACTCGACTATAGAATATGACGGTTTGCGAGCTAACTACCACGTGGTAGTAATTAGAACGAACATGCATACTCGTAAACCCAGTGTTACTAACAATAAAAAACAATTTATCTAAATTACAAGCAATACAACAAATTACATACATCGTGTGGAAAATTCCCTGAGTTGTAAACTGTCAACATTTTAACATACAAATAATACAAACACATAATGATTAGACAGTGAATAAAACAGATATTTATACAATGAGGAAAAAAAGTTCAAAAAAAATCTTCGGATCCAGTGTTACTACTTGTAGCGTCCATTATTATTCAAGTGAGTTTTCACAAACATCATTCATTTAATCAAAAAAAGTCACACACAAAATCGAGGAGTGGGTTATAGTTAGTGCTCTGTCCACGTCTTACGTCCTGGTTAGGGTCGCGTAGGGCTGATCCCTAAGGATCTTGTTAGGGAGCGAAAGTCTCTCTCTGTCTCACACTTGCCTCCCTAAAGAATTGTCTGACAGAGTGGCCTTAGGGCTTAGAAGAAGCATCTACGATCATAATATAGTAGCGAAGATGCGGAACACTTTGGGTTGGGAGGATCAACTAAATCAATTTTTTTTAAAAAAAGCTCGATTTTCAAAACTGTATCAAAGTGATGAAGTTTATTCCTATTTGTATTTAAAATTTTACTAAGACAATTTTTACACAGTCTTTGGTCATTAGTAGAACCAAGTTTGGTGAAGATTGAAGACAATACCTGCATATAAACTCCAAATGAGTCAAGTTGGTTAAAAAATATCAATTTAATGTAGATCCGCTGATTTATTTTGTTTAAAAAGCGGGTTATGATTTGTTTCCTATAAACTGTTACCTGTTTGTTAAGTTCCATCAAGATCAAAATAATGATTTACTGTTTCAAGAATTCAAAGTATTAGGCCTACTTGGAAGAAAAAACATTTGGTAATGTCAACAATTTTATATTAAGTATCAGTCTCAGTCAGTTGTCAGTCTTGCATCTAATTGAGTGAACATACAGACACATGGGCCCACTCTTTCTGGCCTAAATACTCCACAGGGTATAGTAAAACAACAAATGGCTATAATATTGTTAATGTTATCAAATTAAATGTTGTTTAATCTACTTGGCCCAGTAAGGGGTTCTAAACTTGATTCAGTAACATGCTTAACTGTAAATGTTGTAACGGAACGCTAAGTGACATGGCTTAAGCTCCGCTAACCGGGTTGGTAACGTACTTCGGTCTAGACAGATACACTATTATCAATGAAACACCATTATCAGCTTTGCTTTGTCTTGTTATTCCCCTAATCTGTTTACGTCAGAAATGGGTTGTCAAGTAAAGTTATGTTGTCATGTTTGGTCCTCAATTAAGTACGTCTCACCTATCGTGAAAACCTAATACCGTTGTCAAGACATGTCTTTAGTAATTGAGATAACAGTGAAGAGTAACAATCCTGGAAGCAAACTCGGTTTACCTTCAGAGATTGAGGCCATTGATATTTTCATGGCCAAGCCCATCTGTAAATCTTATGCACCGTTTCAAGTTGTATGATCTCAATAAATGTGTAAAGGGATTTTGATCGGCATCCAATTTGAAAATTTGAAAGATTAATTTAGGTTCTTCCATGTAGAATGATCCCTTGCAGTAGACTAAGATGATCGCACTATACAGATGGTCACAGAGTTCAAAGTTCAAAGTTCGAAAATGTCACAACAGATATGTTTGTGGTACAGAAAACACACACTTACTGTTTTTCATCTACAGTTTTAAGGAGTCAGTCCACAATTTACAAAATTAAAATGATTTTATCTAGTGGTGATCGAATCTATAATCTCCGGGGTTAGAATATCGTGCATTGTCAGTGGGTTCTCTGTATTTGTGTAGATTTACGCGGTTTCGGTTAACGTGGTGGGTGAGCTTGATTTAGTTTCCTTTCTGCTTCTGCCGATTCGGAAGAGGAAGTGGGTGGTTTCTCCCCCCCCCCCATTCACCCCCCCCCCCCTCCACCGCTCCTACCCCGCTGTACACGACTGAATGTTATCAATACTAACTCCCCGCTTTTCCGATTCTCCGATAACCAATGCAAAGTGATGAACATGATATTTGGGTTTTACGTCTCGTATTTTGGCAACACTACAATCAATATGATGAGTGGTTGATTATGAAGATGTTATAACTCCTGATGACATCCAATATCCATGCTCAAGCTAGGATTCTAGCGTGGAACGCAGAGACCGTGGTTTACTAGACCAATGCATAATCGACAGATTACTACCGACCATTCGTCCGTCAACATATTATAACAATGATTAAGATATGGTCGAACTACAACTGTAAACAGGGTCCCATTTGTCAAGAGACAAATTTGAATTTAGATCTTGGCCTTCTTGCGTTTTCAACGGGACGAGTGGTCAACGGTCACCAGACGAGAAAACATGATAATAAAATAACGCCATTATTTGGAAGAAAGAAGGTCTCGGTATAGTTGTCGACTACGCTGGTCTGTCATATGCAGCAAGGTCTACTTGATCTCCGCCTAGCGGAGGCTCGTCGAACACCCAAGTTAGGTTGTCGCAGTCCGTTCCACTATGTTAAAAATCATATATTATTCAAATGGGAGAAACATAAAAGAAAGTGATCTGTCAAATAGAATTACCACCTAAAAAAGAAAAATCATCATATTTTATAATCTTCAATCATTGTATTCTATCAAAATATCTCTTTTAGGTGTTTTAAGTATTGTATTACATGATCTACAACGGATATTTAATTATTATAACAGTTTTTTTAGTGGGATACAAAATGGCGATTTTGGTTTCCTTGCGACGACCTAACTTGGGAGTTCGACGAGCCTCCGCCAGGCGGAGATCAAGTTGACCTTGATATGCATTTTGTTTTTGGCATAAAGCACGGTGACTGATTTTGTGCTCTTTTCTAATAATTATGGTCGGGCTGTGGCTATACAGGTGACTACTATGGAAATTAGCTGGAACCCTTCTTGTCTTGAAGCTGGTGCAGTTCGTCGCCTAAAACAGTGGACGATTTCAGAAAGACCCCTATTGTTGCTCCATGCGGCCGTGTGGCCGGGTTCCAACTGAGTTGGATCCATGAAGTCACAGAGACGTTCTCGTGCGCCCTCACTGATCGGCGATGAAACGGAAAACACCGTAATGTACGACACCAGCCCTTCATTAATAGTGTTTAGTGTAGAGCGAAGCGTTAATTCTGTATATATACCACCCACCTTTCATCTTCAGCGACGCTATTTACAGTTCTGATGACTTTAATCTGATTAGTCCTACGTATAATTATATCTTACACACACAACGATATGTCACTAATTAATATCGACCTTAAAACAACAGAAGCATCGTCATGACTTTATACCGTTGTTGTTGTTTGAAGCAAATGTTCGCTTCTGTTGGAGATACGAAAACATTTATCTTGATAAATCCTCTAAGGGAATTTAGAGGAGATGTTTTGAACCCGTAGGTTAACAAGATATGTTAACATATACTGAGGCAAAAATGATAATCGTGTACTCAAATCAAGCCACTACGACAATGTAAAGAAATAATCATTTTTCAATCTTCTTTACATAAAAATATTGATTGATGCGTTTAAATAATACATCTGAATTTTGAATCCGCAAGTGTCAACAGACAGTACTCTATAATGTGTGTGTACAGACTATAAACAACGTAACTGCTCAGTTATATGTAAATGAAATGCAAAATTCGTTAAAATATAAAAAAATCACTCCACAGGTAAAACACCTTGGGAAAATGATTGTTTGAATTCTTTCGAGTTTCATTTTCCATAACTAACGACAGATATGAATAAGATTGAGCGATACCTAGTTACGCTGAAAACCGAGAATAAGAAACTTGTGCAACCATTTGTCTGGCTACATAATATAAGTTACATAAAGGAAAAAGTGTTCAAAAAGTGTACGAAAGCTAATGTACACAAAACGCGCATATAAAGGTAACCACGCCCACATACACACGCAGGCAAGTACACACAACAGTGGTAATTCACGCACATTCACACGCAAGCTATAGTGTATACTAGCCCCAATGAAAGTATTCGCATACTGATCTCAGGTCATTGTCTACTGCCCCTTTCAATTGCGCCAATTGAAAGAAAATCAACAGATACCTGGGGTTCTTTTACACATTCGTAAATACATGGTTCGGCTTAGTCGAGTTTGGCCAAACCCACCGTAACAGGTAACCAACGGTAGGTTTTGAATTATCCCAATGGACATGTTTTGATTCGATCGTAGGAATTAGCGAAGTAGAAAATTAAGTTGTCACCTTGGACTCGGCTGTGTCGTAAGATCAGAATACTTTCGTTGGGGCAACTATACACAACACGCATATATATACATGTAATCACGCCCTAAACACGCAGGCCAACACGCACATACACACTCAAGCAAGTGTGTTGAAGTTTCCAAAACCCACATCACACTACATCACTCTCTCATAAACGCATCCAATACGCAATTTAATATTCTCTTCTTGGAAACATCGTTACTGAGGTTAGAATTTCAACTAGATTAGTTACCTTTCATGGAATTTCGGGTTAAAACGTTATACAACGTGAGATAATAATTCTCGTGGCATTCACCCCTCGTGTGAGAATCAAGATTTGAACCGAGAGAAGCAGAGTGAAGCAAGAGCTCATCTAGACGTGAGGCGAGGAGGAAGAGGAGATTATTTGTAAGGCCTGGTTCCTAGTTAACATGCTTTATGGTGTTTAACGAGGCAAACGTTGGGCGTTATTTACGACGTCTTTAAAATTTGATTATCGAACAAATAGCTAAATGGATAAAGTTTTGAAACCAAAACAGAGGAAGAGAGCTATATAAGCGCGCATAAATCGACACAATGAGTTTTAGCCGAATGCGTTCCGGAGTTTTTTTCTAAGAAAGAATGAACCGACAATTTTTGTTCATTACATTTTTTACTTTAAACGAATGAACTTGAAACCACATGGTGTTCGTTTTCATTGAAATTCTACAACGTTTTGAATTCAATTCCAACTTTTTATTCAAACTTGAAAAAATATTATTCAAACTTAAAATTATGTTATTGCGATAGTATAACACAAAACAGTAAATTAAAAATCTGCTGCAATGTTTCAACGTAAAAAACAGTGGTATAATTCCGAATCGTGCAGTTATTTCGTATTTTCAGTAATATTTAATATTTAATCCCAATTTCAAGTGTATATATAATTTTACTTATTTGTTACAATTTATTTCCTTCTATTCACAAAACACATGAGACTAATGGTAAAATTAAAAAAGTACGAACAAGTAAAGAAAAGTGAGGAACGTATGGAATAAAAATGAATAGTTATGACTACTGGGAAGGAAAAACCTAAAAGTAAACACAAAATAGTGACATCATTGGATTGATGTTCTTTTTCGCAGTCATCATGGCTGATCGAGCAAGAATTTTATTAAGTTCTAAGTTTGTCTTCTAGAAACAGGAAATGAAGGAAGCTCTAACTAGTCTAGGGAAAATAAATGAAGGTGATAAATAATATTGGGGCATTTACATAGTCTAAAGGTTCTGTGTTTGTAATGGCACACAACAATTAGAGGGGAACACCCAAACGAACAGAATAACTAAATGTTGTTGGAGCAAAAAAAAATGTATTGACCATGAGCACAAAATTGGAGTTCTCAATGTTGGTCGCTTATTAGGTCGCATAAGCTACAATCAAAATTTTTAACATCCATGCGTCATAAATTACAATACATGTAAGCCAGACAGTAGATTGCTTCTGTAGATTTTGATGTCTCATTATTATTTTACCAACAATTTCATGAAAGTTTTTGAAATAAAATTAAGCTAAAAATGTCACAAATCCATATTCATATCTCGTTACTAGCACCAAAGCCTCTTTCTAACCGTAAGGGCGTAGGCGGGAGAAGGGGGGGGGGTGGGGGTGGGTTAGCATATCCTATTAGGACACCTTTCATGATCCCTGAAGTAGAAAACGTTCCTACGTGCCTGATAGTTGATAGCCGCTGAAATAGACGCCGCCATTTTCAGCATAACAATATTACACTCGCTATGTAGGTAGCTAGGATCGACTGACGCCAAGGTTGGAGGGCACAGACCGTATTAGGGCAGAGATAGCTACGCCACGCAGCACAGATTATCCCTTAATGGCATATTAGGTAAGGGTCGTAGATTTGACTCAAAGCTGACTTGAATTATTAACTCACCTACAGTGTATTGAGCTTCAAGGTAATTAAATCATTTCTAACTTTGAAAACATTGTTCAACTGTTTAGTACATTCCACCCTTGTTTTGATGATTTTGTTCATACTATATGGGCTGTTACAGCTACTTGAAAATGGAACGTTTTTCTAAGGAGCTTAATAAAAAAATAAGTATTGAAAAAATGATATTAGTTTTAGAAATGACGCTCATATGGAGAACACAAAACTCTTTCGTAGTGACGCAGCTATGCCATATTTTAACTGCGAGCTACTTTAAAGTGAACTGAACCAAGCCAAGGTTTACTAAAGTACTATATTTAATTATTTTAACTTTTAAGTCTTGTTGCCTAATTCAATTTAACGTTGTGTTGCCCGCTGAAAGTGGATGAAGGAAAACAAAAACAAATAAGACTCAACTTCACTAAGATGTTTCAACTTTAGAAGGCGTCAACAATTTATTCGAAGGACTTTTTAGTATAATATAACGTTTCTGCTTCTTTCTTTGTGCAATGTGTCCCTTCTGATTAGGTACATCATTCCGTCATGATGTGATGACAACTTATGGTCACATTATATATTTTAATAATTATATGATAACCCTTATTTAATTTTGAATTTTCGGGAACAGAAAGCTTGGGTCGTAAATATTTGAAATACCAATTCCAAGTTTGAATTCTAATTTGGTTTTATTGAACAATTACTTTATCTTTTGTATGGCCAATGTGTTGTAAAAAACATTTCAAAATAAAAAGCAATTAACTAAAAATAATAAATACATCTATATGCATATTATTGAACGTTAGAAATATCCATAAAATGAAGTATTAAATTCTCTTGGCGACGACGCTATTTCCATTTCCATGCCACAAGTTTGAAGCAGTAGAGAACAATTTTAATCATTAGAATTCACGTTTTGTGCAGATGTACCACTGAATAGAAATCTAGAATAAGAACATATCATCTATACATATATATATATCTATATATATATTATGGAGAAATCCAGAAATTAAAAAACCCAACCATGACAGAGTTAGCAAAAAAAACAACATATAAGTACATACATATGTATATTATGCGCATAAGTATAGCCAATATATTTTTGACAACTTATTCGTTTCTATACTAATTTGTGAATCGCATTGTTCTTGCCATTTTAGAACTGTTTCATTAGATGTGTTCCGAGTGTCATTCATTAACATGGCCAATTCAAAGGTGAATGCAGGTATTTGTTTTGCCATCAATTCTCAACTAACCTTAGAAAGAACAAAAAAACCACCGCGCGTATCTTGCAGTAGTATTATTCAATTAAATTCAATTAAAATGGGTCGGCCGAAGATGTTCAGAGTTCACGATTGTGGAAGCATCGAAAGGGCGACAGGGTGGTTAGGTAGGGGGGTTTCATGGATTTGAATAGGATGCACGTGATCACAGAGTCACACACCCAGAACGAAGACTGGGAGCTGGAAATTGTCACGCGCTAGCGATTCCCCATCGCAAAACCCCAGGAGAACCTACCCGAATAATAACATCCAATGTCACCGAAAATACGACAAATTCCAAATGGCGACAAACAACCGGAGATATCAAAGCAAAGGCGACTACGAGGGTACGAGTCCGTGTATGCATTTGAATGCTTTGCTTGTGCTCGCGCTTGTTGGCCGTAAAGCAGCTAACGAGTGCTTTTTTTACGGTACTGAGCACAAGTGACAATAATCATGGTAATAAGGAAAATTACCTTAATCTGCATTTATTTCTCATTTCCACTAGAATAATAATGCACGTGAGTTTTATTTAGTTTTATTGTGATCGCTCTTTGAAAATGTTATCTTTTTTCAGCACGTGTACCTTAGAGGTAGCTCAGTGGTAAGACGCGAGACTCTCATTCGGGAGGTCGCCGGTTCGATTCCGGCCACCGGCAGTCCTGACTGAAGGTTTGTCCCGCGGTTTTCCTCACTCGTGAAGGCGAATGCTGGGATTGAGTCAATTAAACTAACAGCCGCAGGGTGCCAGCCAGCTTTACCTGATGTGCTCCTCTTCTTGGAACTAGGTATATTATTATGATGTATAGATATTTGGGAAAGTGTCCGAGGGTTGTAAGTAGGACCCAATCCCAGCATTCGTTTTTACGACTGCGGAAAACCTCGGCAAGAATCTTCAGTCAAGATTAGCGTTGGCCGGTATCGCACTAACGTCCTCTCGACTCGCTGAGCCACCTCTATCGGTTTGATGAATAAATCTGAAAACATATTGCTTCAAAATCTATCTGTACAACCACAACACTTCGTGGGTAGATAACATATTACTAACAGTCTTCGTGTGCTTCGAATATCGTATCTGTTACAAGGAATTTTACCCTTAATATGTTTGCTGCAAGTAGTCCTTCCTAACCACATTTTACTGTGTACATTGCTACTAGCAAATTGCTCGTACACAATGAAGTAGTACACAATCAAATCCTGCAGAACAACAATGATTAAATTGAACGTGAAGATAAAAGAGCGAGCACGCAAACAATTTGTCTTTGTAACCACAACTTAAACTAAGACGAGAGTAGCAAATAGTTCAATTAACTTGTAACCAGTTACCATTCTAATCTTATTTTCTGCTGAGTAAAGTTAATCAATTCCAACTTTAGACCAGCTTAATTCCAACCGCGCAATTAAATGTAATTGAATTTGTAGATTATAAATGTAATTTTAGTAATTAAAATGAATTAAGATTACTGTTAATCTGTAATTCTTAGTTACATTATTTGTTAAAATTAAGAATGGATTGTTAGAAACATATTTTGAAATAAACCAGAATCATATATATATAGATAAAGTCAATTTTGAAAGTTTAAAAATAAATGGCCTAACCATTAATTAATAATTGTAGAGTTATGTTTATTATCCTCTTTTGTAAATCAGTTTTATAACTAAAGAGGATATACATTAAATTACTTATAAGCCATGTTAGCTGTAGCCCCAGTTTTCAAAGAACATTTAGCAGTGGTAGGATATTTGAATTCAAACAAAAATACCCACAACCCAATTCCGACACCAAAATATGACTTTTCTAAACATCTGTTGATACCAGAGCAAGTGGAGCTATTATGTCTAAAAGGGTGAACAGCAAAGTTTCCGCGTCATGTTATCAAAGCCTGGTAAACAATGGCAACAGTTCTTCGATAACACGATGAACGCCTTTTGAAGAGAGATGCTATCTGGACCCACTACAAGCCAGCGGAGAACAACTGACGTTTCAATCAACTCATTTCTTATGAAGTGAAATTCCCGGCGGTACTTGTTGAGAGTAGTTAATTTGAAACTAGTTTTTAAGGAATATTACTTATCAAACGTAGACCATCATTTTCTTGTTAATTTATAAACAAAGTAAAAGAACAGATATTTCTTCAAAATTTTACAATTGTGAACATCGATCGCTGTGAAATTAAATGTCTTTAGCGTATACCAAATTATTTAGTGTATTGACTTGCCAGTTATTTTTACATAGATTTACAAATGAGAACTATGAACATTAACAATTGTGTTTAGAGTAACTCATTGATTAGCAAAGCAGCTTGAAAAATGTGGTTTTCTACATTTTTCGTTCCAATCACAACCCCATTTCCACTCAACTTGTTTAAAACAGAGCATCACTAAATTCTATTGGTTCAGATAATGAATAGTTGATTTCAATGGTATGCGTTTGTATTGTATCCCACAATTTCAGCAATATGCCAATTGTGTGCGTCCGGTTGTCAGTAGAAAACAAAGTCAATCAGTTACTGGTGGCTCGTATGGGATTAGAGCGCAGGTCCTACGCGGGGGACGCGGGTTCGAATTCCGCATAAGCCACGATTTTGTTGTAATTGTTCTTCAACTTCATCTATCAGCTCTCATCGCATAACAGATATATCTTGTGTGCGGGCTGTCTAAATCATAATACACTAGGAAAACGCTCCGCGTTAACAGATGAGCGATTTTAACAAAATTGGGTATTTTTTTCAGTAATTCATTTTTTGTAGGTTGGCATCTTGACGGATTTGTCTGATTATATTAACAACATCGAGTTTAGTGGTCACGGGTGTTGACCGAAAATTTCAGACAAATCCGTCAAGCCGTTTGACCTGTGCGCGACGAACAAAATTTGGCGCACAGACGAACAGACAAAGCGCCGATCGAGTTGTATGGAGAGATTTGCTATCGCTCATCTGACAACATAAAGCGAAAAGCATTAGCATTAAACGTAGCAGTGTGTCTACAGAGATGAACAGAAACAAGGCCAGTGACTGTCAACAATTACTGGACATAAAGAAATATCATGCAATGTTTTACATTTTAAAATTAATATTTGTATTGGGTTTTAGTCCGGTTGTTTTCATATCGGGTATACCCGTGTTATTTCAAGGATTCGCTTATAATTTCCTCGTTCATTAATGTTACAACGTTGAGTTCACATCCAAAACATTATTTACAGTTCATGAGATATTAGCGTATATCAAACCGCGCGCTTTCATAATATCTCTATTTCCATGACGTATGCTCCCAGTGGTAAATTAATAAATAAAACCTCTAAAGAAAGGAAAGGCATTTACTTAGCTTGCGGCAGAAACAACTCTGTTTTAATTATTGTCTTTCTAAAAACCATTGTATAAATATACGCAGGAAAATACGAACTTTCTACGGTTCATAAGGATGAGAAGGAGAAGAAGAAGAAGACTAAGGGTCGCGTTACAAAACACAAACCATGAAATGTCAAGGAAAAGTTCTAAACCCACGGAGATTTGTTGCGTCATCTTAGCTCGGAGACATATGTCACGCACGCGAAACGCGTTTGCATAATGTATAAACACACAGACCTCCGCGACGGTTGTTGGTCTTGTGGGAAAGATTATTCCATCAGTAGATCCGGTCACGGGTTCAATCCTCTATAAAAAAAAATATAAAAATAGACGAATGTAAATCGGAAAATAACGAGCTTGTGTCTATATACTTAAATGGTTTTCTCGGGATGAACGTAAAAATGAGAATCGAGATCTAGATTAGTAAATGTTTGCAGACTTGAGCTTGTTATTCATTGGTATACTTATTTGTTTTTGGATCGTTTGCAAGAAGATATTATCAATCTCTTGCATTTACACAGCGATTTCACAAAATAAAATCAATAGAAAATCATGGAATATGTTTGTTTGAATGTTTTCTCGGACGTATTGGACGTGTCTATTATTATCCGGCACGTGTTTGAGTTGACCGGTGCAGTCTGAGATCTGCACTCAGTCAGTACCTCGATGTTTCAACATCTGGCATGATCACGATTCAAGAGTCACGTAGGCTACGTCCGTCTAATTCAGAGCATGGAGTCGACTGTGTGATATGCGATTCTGACGAAACATTGAGCTACACGGTGCAAACCTCAACCTTTACTAGTGAACTCGAATAAGCGGCGGAATGTCCCGATAAGGCTTTTCTTGCCGCGAATATAGGACCTGCCTAAGGACTGCTACCTTATCGTGGTGGGCAGCTAGTTTGTGTGCTTTGCTGATCCCGAGGTATATGCCGGCGGAAGCGTAGGCCTATGCTTCTGGTAGGGCCACCCAAGCCGGACAGGTCGAGGGGAAGAAGTCAGTCCACATGGCCCCCTTTTCTTTCTGCTCCCTGTCTTCCTATTTGCCCCTCTTCACCAAACATCTTCATTTTCATAATACATCATCTACTCATCGTCTTGGTTAGCCAAGTTGCAAAAATACGGGATGTAAACCCCAAATATCATTATCATTATCGGGAAAAGGAGGCTTCAACTTACCCCTGCCTGCCCGACGTTTCGGAAGTCTCATCTTCCATCTTCAGAGGCCGTCCCTCACTCGGCGTGTTGCCGTGGACTCTAGAGCAGCGTCTCTGAGCGCAGACTGGCTTCGAGTCCTCGCTGCGTGGACGTACTTTATCTTGCACTAGAACCGAAAATGTTGTGTTTTATAATTTCAATTATAATTATAAATTTATAATTGTGATTATAATTATAATTTTTTTATGCATGAAATGGGAAGAAGGCACAATAATGGGTATTTAACCAATATTAATTGTTCAAAATTAAACGCATCTTCAAGATGAATGAACACTTCATAATCAAGGTCTAAAACCTCGATTGTTAAAAAAAGCCTTGGGTGTGTGTATTTTTTTAAACTAAATACAATATTATTCAAAAGATCTTGAAATGATTACATCGATTTTTTTCCGTTCATTTGTGTGTGCTTTTACCGTCTTTATACTAGAAAATGCAAAACTAGAAACGAAAAGTGAGTTTATTTTTACTAAAAAGTAAATTTTTTCCAATTTTACACTTAAATGCATTTTTGGATGAAAAAATTTTGCTTGTAGAATAATTTTTGTTTACATTATTTATATTCCCGATCTAAACTAAGCGATCATTAATAAATTTTGTTTGAAGTAGGCTAATGCATAATAGTAGTAAAATATAGTAGTAGTGCAATGCATAATACTAATGGCTGTAACAATGTTTAAGCCTACTTCAAACATTGTTACAGCCATTAGTATTATGCATTGCATCTAATGCCAACCCTTCCGAATTCTCTCACCCCTACATAAACGTTTCAAGATGATATTTTTTAATTGCTAATTTATTTTTATGATTTTAAAAAACGTTTTACAACGCAAGAAAATACATTTATGAGCTTCCCGTGGAAATTGGATTATTTTAAAAGTATAATTGAACGGCAGAGCTCTCAACTTGATCCGCGTTTCAAGTAATTGAATGGTCTGGGTTACTAACGAGAATTAATTTATTATGCGTGTGTTCGTAAAACTAGAACAGACTGTTAATGAGTATAAACACAACGTTTATAAAGTTGGAACCTTTTCAATTCAATTCGCTTAACTAACACCACATTATCAATTACACAAAAGTAAAACTTATTTTTCAGATTCGCCATATTAGGCTACTGCGGCAGCAAAGTTTTTTCTTTTTACTATACTTAATCCTACCATGCCGATAAACATGAAGACTTTTTTTAACTCAACTCTCTTTCGTTGTTGATGGCTTTAAAAGAAATTCAAATTGAAAAGCTCCGCCTTAAACTTTTAACATTCATAGTCCAATCTAAATGAGCGCTTTTTTTCTTAGACCATAGATTCTTTAATAATTTCGTTCATTGTGAACGAAGTTCAATTTATTTTGACAACTTCCATAGTTAGCAGAGTTATGAGGCGGGATGTTGACAAAATCAATGCGACAGTTCAGACAACTGGCCTATCTCTTCCGAGAGGGAAATGGAAATTACAATAATCAGGGTGACACCCAAGGTACTTCTACTGTGCAGGCTAAGATGCTTCATTAACAATATGCACAAACTAGTCTAGAGCAACGCTCGGCGTGTGAACAATACAGTGTAGCAACGCTCGGCGTATGTACAATACAGTGTAGCAACCCTCGGCGTATGTACAATACAGTGTAGCAACGCTCGGCGTATGTACAACACAGTGTAGCAACCCTCGGCGTATGTACAATACAGTGTAGCAACGCTAGGCGTATGTACAATATACTGTAGCAACCCTCGGCGTATGTACAATATACTGTAGCAACGCTCGGCGTATGTACAATATACTGTAGCAACCCTCGGCGTATGTACAATATACTGTAGCAACGCTCGGCGTATGTACAATACAGTGTAGCAACGCTCGGCGTGTGTACAATACAGTGTAGCAACCCTCGGCGTATGTACAATATACTGTAGCAACCCTCGGCGTATGTACAATATACTGTAGCAACGCTCGGCGTATGTACAATACAGTGAAGCAACGCTCGGCGTGTGTACAATACAGTGTAGCAACCCTCGGCGTATGTACAATATACTGTAGCAACGCTCGGCGTATGTACAATACAGTGTAGCAACGCTCGGCGTGTGTACAATACAGTGTAGCAACCCTCGGCGTATGTACAATATACTGTAGCAACGCTCGGCGTATGTACAATACAGTGAAGCAACGCTCGGCGTGTGTACAATACAGTGTAGCAACGCTCGGCGTATGTACAATTCAGTGTATCAACGCTCGGCGTATGTACAATTCAGTGTAGCAACGCTCGGCGTATGTACAATACAGAGTAGCAACGCTCGGCGTGTGTACACTACAGTGTAGCAACGCTCGGCGTATGTACAATACAGTGTAGCAACGCTCGGCGTATGTACAATACAGAGTAGCAACGCTTGGCGTGTGTACAATACAGTGTAGCAACGCTCGGCGTGTGTACACTACAGTGTAGCAACGCTCGGCGTATGTACAATACAGTGTAGCAACGCTCGGCGTGTGTACAATACAGTGTAGCAACGCTCGGCGTATGTACAATACAGTGCAGCAACGCTCGGCGTGTGAACAATACAGAGTAGCAACGCTCGGCGTGTGTACACTACAGTGTAACAACGCTCGGCGTGTGTACAATACAGTGTAACAACGCTCGGCGTGTGTACAATACAGAGTAGCAACGCTCGGCGTGTGTACAATACAGTGTAGCAACGCTCGACGTATGTACAATACAGTGTAGCAAAGCTATGTGTATGTTCAGTACAGTGTAGCAACGCTCGGCGTGTGAACAATACAGTGTAGCAACGCTCGGCGTGTGTACAATACAGTGTAGCAACGCTCGGCGTATGTACAATACAGTGTAGCAAAGCTATGTGTATGTACAGTACAGTGTAGCAACGCTCGGCGTGTGAACAATACAGTGTAGCAACGCTCGGCGTGTGTACAATACAGTGTAGCAACGGGCAGCGTATGTACAGTACAGTGTAGCAACGCTCGGCGTATGTACAATACAGTGTAGCAACGCTCGGCGCATGTACAATACAGTGTAGCAACGCTCGGCGCATGTACAATACAGTGTAGCAACGCTCGGCGTATGTACAATACAGTGTAGCAACGCTCGGCGTATGTACAATATACTGTAGCAACCCTCGGCGTATGTACAATACAGTGTAGCAACGCTCGGCGTATGTACAATACAGTGTAGCAACGCTCGGCGCATGTACAATACAGTGTAGCAACGCTCGGCGTATGTACAATACAGTGTAGCAACGCTCGGCGATTAGCGTCTCTTGTGACTTGTCAACGATAGAAACGGCTGCTTTTCCACCTGAGAATAATGGAATTCGTATTGATACCGTACATTGCCCTAAGTAACATGAATACAATCTTCCATCTTTGTATGAAATGATAATGGATTTAACTTGAGGCTAGTTAGCTGTCTAACGCTGTTTCAAAGGATGTAACCGTAATTCAACTGTGCGGCTACGTCAGGAAAATAAAGAGGATTGTACAAGTATCACGGTTGAGGTGGGTTCCTCCTCGTGGTAACGGGTGCCCTTAAAGAGGACTCTCTTGCATATCTTTAATCTCCCTATTTCTCATTCGTCATGATCTTGCTCACTTTTCCCCTTTTTTCGTAACTACATTCTCATTTTCACTAATTCATTCTACTATATATATCTTCTCTTACTACAGCTTCGGTTATGCTTTAGTCATCAATCAATGACGTGTTTACGGTCTCAGCCAACCCGAGCAGGTTTTTGGATTAGTCACGGCCGCTGGTTGGCTGCCGCTCACCCACCCGTGACGGAAGCATTACCGAAGATGTTGTACGACGACTATATACTATGCTATATTCTCTTTGCGATCTAAACGGCCATCAACAACGAACACTTCACAACTTGAGACAACGAATAGACTATAAGAAAAGATTTGATGGTGATAGGATGTGACTTTCAACCAAACTACAACTAGTCAATAAGGCAGAACGAAAGAGCTCCATATTTCTTTCTCTGTTAGCTTATCTACTTCTATTCTAGCTTCTTCTTCTAGAATGAATCACAACTTGTAAGAATGGGGATCATCTGTGGCGCTAGGGGAAGCGAATTGTGTCTCTTCCCCCCCCCCCCCCCCCCTCCTCCTTGAATATCTCTTTGTTCGTTTTCCCTTGTGCAAGAACTCCTTGATATTTATGAGGTTAGTACTGAGAGCTAAGGAGAACAACACCTTTGAGATCCATGTGACTTAAAGAATATTGGGAATTTAGATCGTGTATTTTCTCAGTTGGTTAGGAGCCACATTCACTCTAACCTTTGTGATGATATATTTGTTTTGCTGGAGAGATTTGCTTCGAGTCTAGAAGTAAATTTTTTTTTTTAAACAACGCTTATATTTAAATGCACTAAAAAGTAAAAAATAAATTTTAGCCCAACAAATTTTTGCCTTACTCGGAAAATAAAAGCGTTGGGCGCTTTCCCTGCATAAACAGCAGAATACTGCAATCTAAGTCAATACCGAAAGCGCCCAACGCTTTTTATTTTCCGAGTGAGGCAAGAATTCGTTGGGCGAAAATTTATTTTTTACTTTTTAGTACATTTAAATATAAGCGTTGTTTTAAAAAAAAAAAAAATTTTCATGTAATATTATTATATACTTTTTAGTCTTAAACAATCTTGCAATCGAATATATATCGAATATCGATTAATTAATTATGATGGTTTAATTGATTATTTAGTAAATATGACAATCGATTCATGTAATGTCATTAAGAATACGTCTGTGTGAAAACTTTCAGCTCAATTCAACGTTGGAAAGTGGGTGAAATATCGATTCCCATATAAAACATCAATTAATTATTTAGTAAATATGACAATTGATTCGTGTATTGTTATTAAGAATACGTCTGTGTGAAAACTTTCAACTCGATTAATGACGTTGGGAAGTGGGTTAAACATCGATTTCCATATAAAACATTAATTAATTAATTATGATTAATTAATTGACAATTTAGTAAATATGATAGTTGATTCATGTATTGTCATTAAGAATACGTCTGTGTAAAAAATTTCAGCTTTATCGGACATTTAGAAGTAGGTGGAATACAAACATCGATTTCCATAAAAAAACATTAATTAATTAATTAATTATGATGAATTAATTGACAATTTAGTAAAGATGACAGTTGATTCATGTATTGTCATCAGGAATACGTCTGTGTAAAACATTTCAGCTTGATCGGACATCTAAAAGTAGGTGGAATATCGATTCAAAGATTCCGTCCAGACAAACAAGGCAAGCTAATATAAGCGTTGTAATAATAATAAATTATGAACGATTTGGAATATAATAAATTGCCGATCGCTTATGTGTGTTTTGATTGATAAGTGGTGATGTTCGTTTTTCCCATGGCGTATCGTAACCTTGAGGGTGAGGGGAGGGGGGGGGGAGATTAATCCAAGACTACTAGGTGAGGGGTATTGAGAAGATTTCGAAGTTATTTTTTGTTAATTTTTGTAGTTATCTTGTCAACAAGTTATGTTTTAAAATCATTCCGAAGATGGTATAGACAAACAAAGTGAAAGAAATATTTGAATCGTGTTTTAAAGTGGAATGTAAGTATCCAGCCTGTAAAAAATGCATTAATTTTATCTAGACACATTTCGACGGCGAATTAAAAAATTAAATACATCAATAAAACAAAAACACGTATATACAGGAAACACTGTAAGTAAAGTATGAGAAATAATATACCTAAAACGATCGATTTTTAACACATTGACAAGAAAGTTGAGCAGTGCTACTTTAAACTGGCGTAGTAGTATTTGCTTGCTCTTCAGCTAAAACTCCACACAAAGCTAAGCCTATGTACAGGTTGATGCCTTAGGATAAGAAAATACTCAAAGGAAGGAGTGAGCACGTTCCATTGGATATTTAGGAACTTTCATTAATGTAGTAAATCCGTAGTAAATCACCATTGGGTCTAGGGGGAGGGATGCCTCCCAGCCTTCTAATACTTGCTAGGGAATAATTTACTGACCTTAGGCCGTGGTGAGGTTCAGCTGCCGTTAGCAGTCGGTAGCTTAGTAAATAAGTGATAAGTAGTAAGACCGTAATCTCCGTCCTCTGCTCTGGTTTAGTTGTTCTATTCACAACCTCCTCGTTACCGGCAGTAATTCAAAACCAGGTAAATAGTAAATACTCGCATGTAATAAACTCTCAGTTGATTAAAGGTAATAAAAAAACTGATAGAAGAATTTCTAGATGTGTATTTTAACCAATTGAAGTATAAGTTAAGCTAAAAATATGAAAACAGCTGCAAAAAACAGCTACGAAAACAGCTAAACAGCTACAATGAAAATTTAAACATAAGTATTTTTGATATCACATCATGCTTATAATTTCCATTCGCATCTTAAAACAACGAATGAAAATAAAATTCTTAGATTATTGATATTGTAAATTATACGACAATTACTGCTTTATAAATTTGATACAAATTCAATTATAGGTTTGTAAAATTTGGATTGAAAAAATCGTTTAATTAAATGTATATAGTTATTTCAGTTATATTCATTTTGTATTTACTCATTCTTTTTTGTATCATCTAATCCTCTAATGCCGACATTACACGACTTAATACTTTCGTCAAATTTATTGAATTCAAGAACAAAAGCGAATCAAAAACAGTTGGTAAGAAACTGCAACAATATAGCTTGTAAAGTATTGAACCGTGTAATGTCGGTATAAGAAGTCGGCCGAAGAAAGTATTTCCCTGTCTTGGAACGCGGATAGCGTGAGGGGTAGTCAATGTAGCCATGTCAAATAACCTCCCCTATTCGTACGACACACATGAAGCCTGGCCACACTTCCTGCTCGGTCCCGTCTTAAGGCAAAGAGACCGGAAACCCGACTTTTGTTCTTTCTCCACATCAGCTCACTTCCGATGTGGGTGACTTTCTCGAAGCGAATGATGCTATTGTTACCTTCGAGTACTTGTTGAACGCAATAAGTCCCCACGAATCGGGATATAGAATAATTTCTAATACGAGATTCGAGTGGCGTAGGTTTTGTCTGAATTCCGAACAAAGCAGTAATACTGTTCATGGACATGACAATAGCTGTCATTAAATACATGATCAAAGGTTTTTCATGACGGAGTTATGCGGCTGTAGAAATTGATAACTTCTGGTGATAACAGCAAATGTGATGTTATACTAGTCCCAGTTCTACACCGACGTCATGTCCTTATCTACCGCCCTTTCATGCACGTTGTTTCGACGATATTCATCATATTCCTGTTGTTCTTTCACACATTCGTAAGGACAATCTTCCGCTTGGTCGAGTGCACAAGCCTCATTAGTAGAGGTGTTTGTTTTTCGCAAACAGCGATAAAGCGAAATCATGAACCACTGTTTCTATTGAAAAAAAAACTTCAGTTTTTATGAGTTGGGCTATAGAGGTTTTGAATCTGTCTGCGAAATAAAGTCGAAATTTATAAATAAATAAATAAATAAATTCACATTTAGAGTCTACCCACTCAGTAACTAAACTGATTTGCAGTGGGGGACTTTAATTGAAAGCGACTGAACCAACCCTGTAGGCTTCGAACACATTCGACGAGTGAGCGATAACCAATCAAAGATCGATATTTCAAATACGAAACATGAATCAGTGATTGGACAGTGCGAACACCTGCGGACAAATGCCAGAATCAACAAGGCCGATTCAGAACAACTTTGAATTTATTGAGTGCTTCGTTGCTAAATAGTAAATAGTAAATAGTGACATTTTTGCGTATTTGCGAAATAAAGACGAATTCACCACGGTTGGGCAAAATTATGCTTTATATTAGTAATTTTCAAGAAATTTAAAAAGGTGTTAGTAGCTTGTTGAACAACAACTTGTATGTAGGCATGTGTATGTACATGTATAATCTCAGTTGTTTCACTAATAAATGATGTGATGTCACATACATATCACATAATAATAAACAGATCAGTAATTCATTAATTTACTTTAAAAAATTTGCAACTTAATATTTTCTATTAAGGCAATATGGGCTGAAAAAATAACATCGACATTTTAAAATATTGAGCTAAATTTGGGAAAAAATAAAGCTATTTTCATACACCTCTACTCATTATTCACGCCCACTGTGTTACGAATATCCAACCCAAAGTCGTAAATTATCCCGAAATTTACATGTTTTAAGTAGATGGTAGAGAGGAGTAGACAATTAAGTAGGAACTGTTGGACTCCTCTACTTTGTAAGCATGAAAATACTTCTACAGTCCACTTTTATTCCGATTGCATGGCTTATTCATTTTTGAATTTATCTCAGTTACAAATTTGAGACTTACTAAGAAACCTCCGATAATTTGCAATTTGATTCGATTTTAATAATAGGCAACACGCGTACGATTTTTTTGTTAAACCAAACACTTAGTTTAATAGTATTAGATACAAAAAGTATATTAATGCAAGTCGCACGTAAAAAAGAAATTTGTAAATAGGTTTAATGTGGTCGCATTTATTGAAGTTTAAACTGGGGATCTGAAACGCGTACAGGTGGCTGTGACGCAATGGTTCTGTAGTCGTGGCAAAGCAGACCAATCGCTGAGGCGGTGAGCGTACGCAGAACAAAACTATGACGTCAAATCCACTCTACATGGCGGCGGCTCGTTTTTCGCGCCATTTTATTTATCGTTACTAAACCAATTATTTTGAGGCATGGACTGATCCGTTTTTCAAAATTCAAAGACACAAAATTATTAAATGAGAGACAAGGTATTTAAAAATCGATTAACATTTTCATACGCGTGTTCCCTATTGACTATTTCGTCTTGAAAACACTTTTGCTACATCTAAAATAATTTTTCAAAACGTCCACTAGGTAAAAGCGATCAAATGAAATATCTACAGTTCCCATAGTTCATAAACTCACTCCGTAAGTATCGGGTGAAAATAAGAACTTTTAATTTTTAGTCCCCTCGTATCTGATTGTTTTCTACCACAATCACTCACACACACTCACGCATGCATGGAGTCAAGTCTCGTTTCTAATGTGTATTCATGCAAGATAATAGCACTACAATTAACGCGCTAATTTTACGGTTTGATTGTTTTTAAGAGTGTAACTGCTTACCGAAGCGTTCAAGTCTACGTGTGGATTTCCTATCGAACATTTTTGAAGTATTTTGAAGTTAATGATTGTTGGAAAGATTGGTCTAGTAACAGTGTAGATGACTAAGATAAGCCCTCCCCCCTCCCCCCCCCCACCCCCCCTACCGAGGGGATTAACCTCGTTGCAATGTACAATATAGGTCGTTTGCGACGTAAAGACATCATGGCTAGGTGAGAACATACACGTATTTACTTTGACACACTTGTGCACTCATTTTTTGCTCGATATGGGTACTGATCGTTATTTATCATCTATGATGTATTATTGTTTCATAAATTGGATTGTGTGAAAAATAATAGGGTGAATGCAGGAGTATTTAATGTAAAGATATATTCGGTCTGACCCTTTATTTACTTCTGTTGGCTAGTGTATCTTCGAAGTATTTATTTACGAAGAAAGTTTAGGAGTTGTTGTATCGTTAAGTGAACCATACAAGATTTTATTTTACTACAAACAAAGTTAGATTTAAAATATATACCCATCTTAATTATGTGGGTATATTGAAACGAAACATTACTCCTCTCCGTGCCATGACCCTGAAGAACACAGTCAACAGATAAACAGGTGTCTAATCTTTGCGTCAATATTATTACAAATCGTTATGGCGAGAGAGACCACTTTCTATCCCGCCGCGCTAACGTAAGGGTGTGAGCGAGGCCCTCTTAGTTTGTAGCGCTCGCCGCTAGATGCCAGCACACATCCGATAAGAACGGCAAGCTGGCGAACTACGTCTCGTGCGGTAGGCCGGTAACAGGTGAGCAGTGTTCTGTCCACAGTCCACCCACCCACACTTCCCAAGGCCGGTCACCGATGTAGGCGATAAAATCAGAGCTCCTGGTGTTCTAGGCGTTGTAGCTTTGCGAGGGAGAAGGGGGGGTGGGGGGGGGGGGATGGCAGAGCGGAAAGGGGGGCGGGTGATGGGTCAGTCCGGATGTGAACGGTCCTACTTCCGCTTGCCATTCAGAGAGCAGGAACCTCCGTAAAGCCGTCAACACAAATAAAATAATAAAATACATGGCTTCATCATGAGTTACAACTACGATGTCATAGACTCAGGAAGGAACACAAGACATATGAGATATGGCGGGGTTATGGGTGATAATCCCTTTCACAATAACTTGACGCAAAAATAAAATATTTTTACGTTTGTGAATCTGTTTTGTCTGTGTGTGTTTGTGCGAGTGTGTTTTGTATGAGTGTTTTGTATGAGTGTGTTTGTACGTGCGTATGTTTGTTTATGTGTATGTGTTTCTGTGTGTGTCCGTGTGTGCGTGAGTCGTGACTGCGTGTGCGTGAGTCGTGACTGTGTGTGCGTGAGTCGTGACTGTGTGCGTGAGTCGTGACTGCGTGTGCGTGAGTCGTGACTGCGTGTGCGTGAGTCGTGACTGTGTGTGCGTGAGTCGTGACTGTGTGTGCGTGAGTCGTGACTGTGTGTGCGTGAGTCGTGACTGTGTGTGCGTGAGTCGTGACTGTGTGTGCGTGAGTCGTGACTGTGTGTGCGTGAGTCGTGACTGTGTGTGCGTGAGTCGTGACTGTGTGTGCGTGAGTCGTGACTGTGAGTGCGTGAGTCGTGACTGTATGTGCGTGAGTCGTGACTGCGTGTGCGTGAGTCGTGACTGTGAGTGCGTGAGTCGTGACTGTATGTGCGTGAGTCGTGACTGCGTGTGCGTGAGCGCTTGCTTTTGCGCGTGCTGTGTGTTAGACGTCTGTACATTAACATAATATTTATTGTTTGCATGCCTCACGCAGCGTATTCTGTTATAAAATGCCAAGGGTAAGATCTGTGTTCATGTTCCTGTACACTTACATGTTGGATGGTTGAAACATGGCAACAACGAAGAGGCACAAACATCCACGAACCTTCCACTCATTCTGCGAGAAGTGGGCGAGAATGGGCGAATACTTCAATTAAGATAAAACTGAGAAGGCGTGTAGATGTAGGTATAAAAATTCAATGTTTATTCTTCGTTTTCATAGTCTCAAGTTTACGTTTACATTTATGAAATGCATTGGAAAATACAAAATTATTATCACAGATTAAAAAAAGTAAGAAAATAATATTATTCATTACTTGGCCTGACGATGTAATTGTTTATGTCAATCGAAAGCACATTAGAAGGAGTGTTGTGTTTCCAATTCATCTCAATTTAAAAATAAACATAAAGAATAATTAAAATTCAGTGTATTCAAACTGGGTTCGAAAGTGTTTATTAGGACAAAAGAATGTAAAAGCTACAAATACTTTCAAAACCAAATAAATAAGACACAAATAGTACGCAAGAATACAGTGCAAACGGTTATAAAATAACTTTAAACATACTAAAAAATCCCACAAAGAAGCGTTTGAAACTTGCCTACAACCCGCGCTGGAGCCGCACACACTGAAGAAATGTTAATTAAATTAAGACTATTGCGTGCAAGCCCAATTAATTCCTTGTTATGCGATAAAGTTCACCAAGAAAAAACGCTACATCGTTCAATTTACCATCCAAAAGTACCATCCTGAACCCTAATCTCATCGGTACCAGCCTAATTATGGTGAAATAATTAAAGTTAGGGTATTTCTGCCGTTAGTGGTATCGGAGCATTGACCCATATAGATCGTGGTTGCTACGTTACCATGGCTACTGTCAAACAATACCGCTGCCACTGCACAGCCACAAGGTGAGCTACCATGGTCAGTTGAGCCTACTCCGACAACCTGACAACATCACACATCGCTGGTAAGTACCGACAACATCATACACGATTACGTGCATCAATCTAAACACAACATTATGTACATTCCACAAGAGAAGGGATGTTTTTACACTTTTACATAAGTGATTTACGTTATTTTGGAATTAATTTTTGTAAGTTTATGCAGACGCAATGATGTAAAAAGTGTTTTTAATTTAATGATTTGTTTGTTGATATTCATGGTGTTAGTAATACTAATGCTAGGATACGATTACGAATACAAATACATAGGCCTATCGGGAAAATATGAAGCTTTAAAGTTAGTTTGATAGTACAGTTTAATAGGATAACCACGTGGTAATCTTAACATGTTCGGACAACATGTAAACACTGCTTTTTATTGTCTGTGTATGTTAAAAACGTAATCACAATAATAATAATAATAATAATAATAATAATAATAATAATAATAATAATAATAATAATAATAATAATAATAATAATAATAATAATAATAATAATAATAAAAATAATAATAATAATAATAATAATAATAATAATAATAATAATAATAATAATAATAATAATAATAAGAAAAATAATAATAATAATAATAATAATAATAATAATAATAATAATAATAACAATATTAATAATAATAATAATAATAATAATAATAATAATAATAATAATAATAATAATAATAATAATAATAATAATATAATAATACTTTGTTCTGTGTTGTTTTTACGTATTTAAGTGTCCCGTTGATTACATTACTCGGTTGTACGTCCCTCAAAGATACATAGAACCTTATCTGAAGGTTTAGCCATAACAAATAATCTAAATTTGCATTTTATGACAAACCCCTACGATTTACTGGAGTTGTCATGTTCTGGAGTAGATGCATATGCAAGTAGATTCAAGAATAAGATGCATACGTAAGCAATAAGGTGACTATCGGAAAATTCGGAGGTGACTGGGGCAGAGCCCCAGGCATTAACCCTTTAGAGCCCTACAAACAAAACAAAATAGTGAACACTTCTAAATTTAATGTAAGAATTGTTGTACACGTCATTATTTCCATCTAGCTCAAAACTGTATTTATTGGAAGGTCTGGTATTACATCAACCAATAAGAACGTGGTTTGTTGTAAATACGCTGTTTTGCTAGATATCGAAGGTTTTGATTGGTAGTTGCCATGGTGACAGCTTAATCAACGAATAGTCATTTGGGATATTGTAATACTGAGCCTAAGTGTTGCCCACTTGTGATTTAGCTTTACTATCTTATGGCCAAATGCATAGTCGTTATCGTTCCTCACGTGCTCCTTAACTTAGCTTTTCCTCAGGCTCGCCCAATCACAAAGCAGTCCACATAGCAATGCTGCACTGTGATTGGTGGTTGAGCAAGTCCGAGGAAAGGCTGAGTTAAGGAGCACGTGAGGAACGACTATGCATTTGGCCCTTTAGTTTCAGACATTGTTATGGGTGTTCGTCTTATTTCCTGTCACTGATCACAGTTTTTGTTTTGTTCTTTTGAATTCTAGTTTTTTTCTTGCCACGTTATGTCTTTTAAGGGCTTTGTGGATTTTACAAGTTTGAAGCCAATTTTAGTAATTGTTCGTGTAGTTTAATATGATAAAAAATAGAAATGATTCAGTTATTACACGCCAAGGTCAGGGTACCAAAGCGACATTATAACTACATTAACCGAAACAAGCAGCGGTGATTATGTTCACAACACAGAACTTATATTTAAAAAAACGTTATCTCAAACTCAACCACACTGATTATCTAAATTACTTTAAATTGTAATGTAGTACATTACGTTCTCACATTTACTTCGAGTTTCTGGTAAATAGATCCCTACCGCAGTTGAAGATTAGTAGGCCTAACTGCGATCAAGCGTTGGTCTCGTAAACCAGGACCCTGCGTTCCAGGTTCTAATCCTGGCTTGCTTGGGCACGAATGTCATGTGACGTTTTTCATTTTAGTAGTCACCAACTCATCGTCTCGATTATCATTGTCACCGAAAATGAGAAGTTTTATCCAAAAAAGCAAAGATGAACAAAACAAAGAACATCGGTTGTCAATCGGCCATTTATGTTTTACATTCACTTTGCAGAAAACTGTTATCGGCTAGCAGGGTCAATGTATGAAGGTTCGTATTTTTCATATTACTTTAAAACTATTTTTGAAAAGTTCGAAAAACCGATATAGTCAACTGTTTTTAATATACGAATGTTTCGTGGGCAGGTATTAAACAACCATTTGAACAGGTTCACGAAACAAATTTGCGTATACCAAAAAAGTGATGAAGAATTCAAACATTGTTTTCTACAAACATCATCAGATAAACAAATGTGCGTTAAAGCACTACAAACAATATTAACCATCACACTATCATCTTCCTTACTAAAAATAGTTTTCTGCAACACGAATGTAAAACGTATAATATTGGTGGTGCACTGCTTGATTTTTATTTTCTTATTTTCTACATTGCATGAGACTCTATTTAAAGTCCTCTCTTTACATTTTAGAAGTTCTTTTACATGGATATTTTTCATAACGAAAAACGTGGATGGAATTTCAAAACCAGCAAACTAACGATTCTAATAATATTTCTTTCGATACTCTGTACAAATAATGATATCCTAAATTCCATTTTCCTCAATAATTAATACCCCAGGAAAATGTAATTAGACAAACGAGAACAAATAATTTTTCATGAGGATGCTAACCGTCATCGCCATTCAGTTCTTAAATCGCATGCCAACAACCTTCACAAATCCAAAAAGACCATCGAATTCGGGAAGTAGATATTCGCACTAGATATTTTCCATGCAGAGCATTGGCTCATAATAAAGAACTCGTATAAATACGCCATACGTGACCATTGTACTGGTAGTAAAATTAACAAGAATTATACCGGAATTGAAACGCGGAAATCACTATTTGACGATCTAATAACATCAGCTAATGTATCCACCATTGATATGAACTAACGCTACTTTATTACAGTAGACAAATTATTATCATACATACATCATAAAACTGAAACATGGGACAAATACTTTTTAAGGTTCACAGACCCTGATAACAAAATATAACATTACGGTATTTTATTTTCAATCTCCCAACTAATATGGGTATGAAAGACTAAGGGACAATAACGTCCTCTTTTTTAAAGAATAGTGAGGTCCTTGTAGCGGGATAGGACTCCATCCTAGCATTTGCCTTATGACTGAGCAGAACCTCGCAAGAACTTCCGTCAAGATCGAGGTCTCACTAGTCTGTCCCAAGGTCGTTGTAGAAGACTCGAGCTAACGCTTCTTAACTGAGGGAGTCCCGAGTAGACCGTGATCTCTGAGTTACTTGTATTGCCAATGCTCTAATGCCAGTGACGCTTGTAAACACATGGAGAGGAATAGACATGTTTATACATGTTTAGACATATGTATACGGCCGTGTTGCAGTTCCCACAATATGCATAGGGGCAGCGATGTGACAACTGTCAACAGAATTGTGTACGATGTAGACTGGGCACGGGTTAGAATTCACGCCTCGTTTGGCAACACTGTGCAGGTGCTTTATACTATACTCGCCACACCGTAGGTTTGGCAACTATGTGTAGGACACCGTACACAGAGCAAGGTCTATGGCCGATGAGTGTTGTAACTGGACAAAGCCTGGACTAGATAACCCTACCGATCTGAGTGAAGATAACATGACAATAAAACAATTCGACCAACCAAGGACTATGTGTCATCGAATGCGTCCCGCCACCGCCACCGAATACGAAACCAATGCGCATGCGTCGAGAGTGGCCTTGAAAGTCAACATTAGCTCGCACGCAGAAGATTTAAAACAAAGATGGCCACTAAGTGAATAGCCATGCTTTTCCTTTATGTATGTTTACAAAAAATGAATTCGTTTTTTGGCCTGTGCGTGACAAATTCGTTAACAACATACTAATCGTAAATACTGATCGCTAACTTTATAGGCTTTCGTGATAAATATATTTTGTTACTGTCGATTATTTTGTTTATCAGAGTTTAAGTGAGTTCAAGAAAAGATTATTTAAGTTTTTTCTCCATTAAAATTATAATTTAGAAAAGAGTCGAAATAAAGAGGAAAGACTTCCTCCAATATTATGATAACGCGTATTTCTCACTTTATTCAATGTTGTGTTGCGTTCTTGAGATATGACCAAAACCCGTTAACTTAGCGTGTTTTTAATACTGGTGAAAGTCTTTCCTCTTAAGTCCTTGAAAATGTAATAAAATATAAAAATTTCCTGCGTTATAATATCCCCCGCGTAAAATATAATCCTTTATGGTATGTCGTTGAAATTGTACGAATGCATTTGGTTTTGGTAGACGGGCATAAGGGAATAACATTTAATTTTTTGTGATTTACATCAGACGTCGAACGTTTATTTTTCACTGTGACTGTGTTCCTTTGCTTTGTCCTTAAATAATACGATATAGATAATGTAAGATCAAAGCATCGAACAGACCGCCTTCCTTTTGTGCGTAGTTTGATGAAAGTAGCTATCACAAACAGGTGTACATTAAAATCGAAGAGACGATCAAAGATGACAAGATATACAAACAGAGATATCTCATTTGTCATGGCATTGACAATTCTTTTAATAGAAGTCGATCAATACACGTAAGTGGATATAAAAACATACTACTGGAATTATTGATCCGTGATATGAGTCTGACCTCCAAACTTGATGAATATTTTAAACCGAGTAGCGATAGGAAAAACACATTTACAATGCAGCTATTTCTGTGTGTTTTGGAATTTATCGTTTGAAAGAGTGATACAAATTACACTGACTTTTCAGGCATCAATCACAGTGTTATCTGTCCGTTGAACGTGAAACATCATAATAAAAGAGATTTTGCACCATTTTTATATAGTAAAAGTCAATTTGCAATCAATTACTGTCGGTATCTGACACGGCCACAATAATTCAAAACAATTGTGCATTATCTAAACTGGTGTTTTGGTAAAATTCATACACATTTAACGAACTGTGTGAGTTTAAAACACATTTTTTGTTTCAGCCACAAATTGCAATGGTTCGGTTGAGGCTGGAAAAGCCTGGACTGTGGACGGCGCTTATAGGCTCTTTGCTGGTAAAATATGGATTAGCATTTGATATTAGGAGGCACGAACTGTTAGACCCAAGCAGCGATCGTGTCAAACGACAAGATCCCTCAGGTAAACAAAAACAAAAGAAAATCGTTATCGTCTATATTAAGTTTATATCATGGCGTGTCTTTAGAGAACGGTTCGGACTCACTTCTTCAATACATACATTTAACTATTACGTCTAATACATTTTGATAGTAGCGTATTAATATTACGATATGTAATATTTGTCCCGCTAAATATTTAGTTCACCGCTTACATGATTTTCCCATGACAACCACCAATCAGAAGTGAGATTTCAAAGGAAATAACAAGTTAGTTCTGGATTAAATATTTATCGGTCCTTCATAATTCCAGGCTTTAGTATATCCTTCTAACTAAATATTTAGTAACAGCAGTTATCGGTTTGTTGACAAGCTTAGTTAACTTATTAACACGCGGAATATAACCTAAGTTACTGAAAACATTACTGAAAGTTAGTTTCTAAACTTGCACTTGTCAAAAATACTATTTCAAAACATAAAAATATCATTAGCCCATATTCCTATCGCTCAAAATTATTTAAAAAAAGAAAAAAACTAAATATGTTCTGACAAACCAAAATATGTCAGTCCCAAAATAAGTCTCTCTACAAAATTCTGTACTTTTTTTTAATGAATGTTACCTTGTTCTAATAAATATTTCCGCTTTTTCAAATGTTCTTATTTATTTTTTGTAATGTGGCGTTACAATACATATTTAACAATTAAATATGAACATTTTTAGAAACGGAAATGTGTATTGGTACAAAGAGACTTTCATAAGAAAGAACACTGAACTTTGAAGGGGATGATATACTTTAGTGTAATTTTGAACATGTTTCAAAAATTTTAAAGCAAATTTAACCGACAGAAATCGGGGGTTCCGCAGGGTAGGTGGGTATTCCTCAAGGTAAAACATTAAAACCACTTCTATACTTTCAGAACTGTGTGATTTTGGCTCCGAGACTGATTTGATAACATGTGATTGGAATAATCGCAACGAATCTGCGCTGAAATGGCAGGCGGGCGCCGGAACGCTAGCCAACTGGTTGGGAGGGCCGACCAAAGACGCGAGTGGTACGGACGATGCGCAGAAAGGTACGTCACACGTGTTACGTCACAACCCTACATCCTGGTCTCATTAGTCTGACCCTCAGCGCCAGACCGAACTACCGGGCGAACACTCGAGGAGGCTGGATGAGCATCATGACCCATTTACATTTACACCTCACCTCATTAGAATATTATTGCACCAGGACTAGAACCCACGTGACATTTTATGTTTAACTCAATATTCATTAAAGATTCAACAACACATCACGACAAAATCCGTTTATCAATGCAAATATTTTGAATTATTTACAAAATACAGAAAATATACACCTTTTGTTTGAACTCCATTTGGCTATTTAATACTCTCTCGGTATTTAAACAAGCATAATGAATGATGACTGTTTCAATATTAAAATAGTATTAATTATAAATACCGTTGATAGTTAAATGAATGATTTCTTCAACATTGAAAAAATTCTCTCCATCAAAAATATCTATTCAAATTGTATATTATTATGAAGGTGAATTATTAGGGAAACAGATTATAGGTGTAGGAGAAATGACTTAAATCGTGTTTGTCTTCAATTACGTCAGACTTTTGTCCAGGTGGAAAAGTTGGATGTACCTTTCTTTGTCTTTGCTCTTCTTCAAACAAAAAAAATTAACTCTCGTCAAATAAATAATACTCCTCGGAAACTTTAGAATAAACTTATGTCGACACTATTAAAGGACGCCCCAACTCCAAATAATGGCATTCAAAAGTAGAATTTCCAATTTTATAACCTGAAATAATTAATTGACTTTTTTTCAAGCCTTCTTTAAATGAGTTTGGGGGTTTTCATTGCTTATAAAACTTTAAAGTTTAAAAGTAAGCTGTTCGTTGTATTGATCTCTATATAGCAAACACGAAAAATGGGTGTTTTGTGTTTTGTATTGCTTCTATGGTATACAAAGTATCCTATCTATGTTAGAAGATGGAAAAGATAGTGATAGGTATTTATCTATTTGAATCTATATCAGAGTCTTTTGATCTTAGTTATCTCGATAATGTACAACAAAAGCCCGTCCTTCAACGTGATCCAAGTATAGAGTGTTGCTGTTGTTGCAGGGGGCTACATCTTCTTTGAGACATCACTAGCAGTGACGGCGACGGACCTACGAGTTGCGCAAAATGCATTTATCGAGAGCTCTGTTCTGGGCAGCACCGGCTCAGAGGGAAAATGTGTCTCCTTCAGGTAATACTAAAACTATTCATCTTATTTAAATTTAGATAACCTAATTTAAATATTTCCACTGTTTTGAATCGAGTGCTATTTGTATTTTTGTATGTGTTTTAAAGTTTGTGGGTATAGCGAATTTGCATTTCGCGAAATTCCCATTTCCGAGTTGAATACTCTTGGGTTTGTGTTTCGAAACTTACGGTGGTATGAAATCTTATTTCAGAACGAAGGAAGAAAATAATATAAATAACACTTTCTCAACTTTATATAAACTTTATCAAGTTACTGTCGCTCTGTGTACGCATCTTCGAGACAGTAAAACATGTTAGTACATTGATTGATTTGCTCAAAACATGCTTACAGTAAACACGAACACATTGGGTCGATTGAAAAGGTTTCAAACACTATAACACTCAGACATTCCTCTCCAACTATCCGAATATCCATAACTAGTTACCTAAGTGGGGCACATCCACGAAGCTAATGTGCATCCTTTAGCAGAGATTCCTCTACAAAAAGTACTATTATTTATGCAGTATTTTCTCTTAAAACCTGACTTCAGACGAAAACACTTTTGTAAAGTGTTTTATGTTGTAACAATACATGAATTATGCACAACCGTTCAGTTGAAAATCGAAAACTTAAACTTCCAGTTACTCCGTGGACGGTCTAAGCGCTGCCGGTCTGCGCGTCCTCCTGCATCCGGTGAGCGAGGACGGGAGCCCGGAGGCCTTCGACCGGGTCCTCTGGAGCACCAAGGACCCCACCAATCAGCGGTGGATGAAGGCGGAGGTCCTGTACACGTACAACAAGGAGCAGCAGATCGTGTTCGAAGGACTCTCCAAAGAGTCCTCGGACGCTTACAGGTAGAGATAAGTTTTTTTAGCGTTAATTTTCTCTAAATTTATCATTTTTTATTAGCACATATTTTTTATATTAATCAAACACTTAATATTAGGGGGTTTCTTGCACTTCTAATGAAAAATTATGCGGAGATATTTAAAATAATTCTATTTGTATCTCATTCAAAGGGTTAAAGAATGAAATTCTGAACTAAATCTCAATAATATGAATGGGGACACATTATTTTAAATTAGCATTTTTAACACGATTCTGAACAAAATCTCGATAGGAATGAGGACACCTTATTTTTTATAAAATAAGCATTTTGTACCGTTTAAAAATATACATGAGCACCGATTTAGCATCTAAAACCCACAGCGCTAAACTAAAACATATCTCTACTTGTAGGAAGTATCGCGGGTTTGTCGCCGTAGACAACGTGGCTTTGCAGCCGGGCTCGGAGTGCAGGGGACATTGCACCTTCGAGGGAGGATTCTGCGGCTGGACCAACGACGAGGACGACGATTTTGATTGGACCTTGGTGAGTCAAAAAACACTTGCTTATTTGAGGGTAGGCCTATAGTCTCGAAATAAAAAAAAACGTGCGACATTAATGTGTTTTAGTGATAACTTGAGTACGCTACAGTATTTAAAAAGCATGATCAATAGTCCGGATTACGTTTCATAAAAACTAAAAACTGGAATTTGTTTTAATCATCTTAATGGTTATTGTTGTTTTTAGTAACAGAAATTAATTACAATTAATTATTTTATTTCGCAGTTATAATTGAAGTATTTGAAACAAATTATGTATCCACCAACATATAAAGCTAATAAATATAGTAGCTCTTATTGAGCTCTAATTTGAAATAATGGCATCTTTTGCAATTTTAAATTAACTGAGGAAAATTGAACTTATATAAATTATGTTTCTTATATAATGTAAGGTGGGACATTTTTTTTATGGAATTGTGAAGCCGCTATCTTGAATATCTAATACAAGTTATATCTTTCAAAAAATTATTATTACTTACTCATGTCACCTGAGTGTATAATATTGTATTGTATTATGTTTGCACTAGTGGGATTTTGATTCCTGTTTGCAAATAAAGGCATTATTATTATTATTATTATTTTTTAAAACGTTATTGGACGCTCAGCAACAACGAAACTCTTAAAGAATACTTAATTTTGGACCCTCCAAGTGAAAAGGCGTCTCCTTTGTTCTGACACTAGCGTGACAGGCCCGCGTTCATTATCTAGTTTTTGCCGCCTGTCACCTAAGTATAAATAATGAACATTCCATTTCCTATCCATGCAAATCGCGATTTAATTACTTCCATCACACACCGATATAATTATCTTGATTTATCTACAAAATGGATTAACACAGACCAATTTTCAGAAGATTAGTTGCAATTTAATTTGCATATCTGTCCAGCGCGTGAGTCTCCGTAGAAACGGACGCCCTTATTTTGAACCATTTCCATCTTGCAAAGTGGACTAAAGTTATTCAATACCGTTGATTGATTCTATTTTTGTAAGAAAAATCTTTAGTAGGACGAATAGAAAACGGGCATGTTTAATTAACTAAGAACAAAACCGTACAACTTTAATACCAACCATAAATAAAGCTCAGTGCTAGCACACGAGGAACCAGTCTTAGGAGATCTTCCGTTCGATTCCCACTACATACAATCCTAACTGACAATTTTTTCTAAGATTTTCTTCAATCGTAAAGCGAACTATGGAATTCGGTCCTTCAAACATCCTCGGACATTCCGTAGTTAGTCACCTGAAGAAACGCAAGTTACTCCCTTAGCAGATTTAATAAACAAAAGTAGCTATTCAATACTTAAAACTTGTTGTATATGCTTTCGCGGCCGGAGTTTTAAATACAATTTTATGGTCTGGTATGGCCGCGTCAATTAAAATTAAATTTCGTACATTTCGGGCCGATTGCACATGAGTGTACAATCTTCAGAGATCCAGAGAAGAAAGTAGATTCGTTGTGTAATTGCATTCTTAAAATTGTAATTGCCTGTAGATGCATAATGCAATTATTGACCCGAATTTAATTTAAATCCCGCGTAGCGATACCCGACAGGAAATTTTATTAACTTCATTATTTGTGAAAATCTTTGATGATAGTATTTATTAAAAATAACCTGTAATAATAATATGAATGTCTTCATCTCTTTTGAGATATTGTTTACAAGTTGAAACATCAACGCGGCACCTTCCTGCTGTTGTTTCTTGCGTTCTGTGACTTGTAACGCCCGGGCCAAGGTCTTATATTCCTCTCAACACCCGAGCGGTGTTACAACCATGCTTGAAAGACTTACAAGAACCGCCAACCGAACACAAGGAATATTTAAGTCCTAACATAATATTATTAGTAAACTTATGCAACACAACGAAGCCCAAGCCAAAGACCTTAAAGCATCACTGGATGGTCGTTTGTACAAATAAAGGCCCCGATGAGAAACATTACATTATTTTTATCGTTTACCGGTACGACGAGTCCATTTGTACCGGAAGATGAAAAAAATCTATTGAAAAATAATATAACCGATAATGAATTGAAAATTCTTCAAGTTCTAAAGATAAGATAAGATTGTGTTTATTTAGCTTCACCAGCTATTATTGTCATACATACATACACTTACACAGTTACACTACTATCTTATTATTACTATCAATTAATATACAATATACTTTAAAATTATTTTTACCATCAAATATTTTTAATTGTACAATTGATGTTCAAATACATATTTTTTTGCTTCTGATTTAAATTTTTGAAAGTTTTTTATTTTAATATTTTTTATATGTCATATATTTTCATACCAAAGTATGTTCTTCAACCACAATAAAAATTGTTTATCAGCACTGTGTTTGTCTAGGCTAAGTTGTTTGGTATGAAACAGTGTAAAGTAGCAATGTCGACGGGTACCGGCCGTAAAAAAATGAAGAATGAAATAAGCTTGTTACTTTCAAAAGTTAACGTTTCAATTTCTTAGTTAAAATAAAAATAAAAAATTAAATTTACATTTAGAGCCTACCTACTCAATAACTAAACTGATTTGCAGTGGGGGACTTATAATATAAAGTGACTAAACCAACCCTGTAGGCTTCAAACACCATCGACGAGTGAGCGATAACCAATCAAAGATCGATATTTCAAATACGAAATATATGAATTAGTGATTGGACAGTGCGAACACCTGCGGACAAATGCCAGAATCAACAAGGCCGATTCAGAACAACTTTGAATTTATTGAGTGCTTCGTTGCTAGGACGGCTCCAAAGTCACCGTTCACTTATTCCTAAGCCAAGAAGTAATAGAATTGAATCCACACTAGAAGTTAAAAAACTTCTGCCTGAAGCGGGATTTGAAGCCGGGACCTTCTGCATAGGAAGCATTGCAACTGTTGCATTGGTATAATGTATGTTGTGCATTCAAGATCTTGTATATGTTTGCAGGGACGCGGGAGCCACAACCCTTCGACCGGGCCGGCAACCGACCGATCTAGCTTCATGCACGGAGGAGTGGAGGGGGGGTACGCCTACATTGACTCATCTTTCCCCAGAAGACCCGGGGATGTGGCCAGACTCTCGAGTATGGAATTCGAGCCCACAGGTAATGATACTATTCCTAAAGAGTTATCATTTTTTATTATTTTTTATTTGTAGTAATTATTTTTAATTCGAATATTTTGTACGGAAATAATTTTTTGCATAATGTTTTAACACGTTTGTAAAAAATGTACTTATACCCTTATACGTAGACACGACATCTGTACAAGTGGGTAATTATTTATAATAATCCTACTATAGTTTAAGGGCCGGTCTTACAATCTCCTAAAAAGAAAGTTATTTGTAGCAATTAAGCTATTTGGAGCTTTTTTCTATTCTTTCTTCTTTCTTTTCTTTTTCTTCTTTTTCTTCTTTTTTCACTTTTATATGTATATATTTTTTCCCACATTTTTTTTTCAATGTTCTTTCTTATTTGCATACTTTTATGTTTATTATTTAATATGTTGAATTTCCACTTCATTTGATTTTATTTCATTCCTTAGTTATTTGTTCTTGTTCTTGATTTTTATTTTATATAGTTAAATATAGTTTGTTTAGTTTGTGTCGTTATTGTTATTTATGATTTCATTATTATTAATTGTGAGCAACGTCTAGTTTTATTTAAGGTCCTCCTTTGTAAATCAGTTTTTATAACTGAATAGGATACACATTAAATAAATTTCAAGAGTTTTGATTGGTCGTTGCCACGGAGAAAACAAGCTAGGCCTATTCGACGAATAAGTAGTTATTGGGACATTGTAAGACTAGGGCTAAGGGTAATAATTAGTGGACTACCAAATATCAAACCTAACTTCGTCTCGATTATCCTCGTGCACGAGACTTGAGTCATTCGCATATTCCTGCCAGTTGCCCCTTCAGGTAGAGACCGGAAGTGCATCGAGGCATGCACCGGAAACACTCAACACCCCACAATACGATAACTAGCTGAATTAGGCGGGGCTCATCTAAGCGTAATCAAGTGGAGGCATTACACAGCACAAGTATGCGTCATGTATGATACTCTGCACGATTGCCTATAGGCACCGTTTGTAAGTACATACAGCGCTTTATGTGGCCCAATTTAGCAACTAATTGGTGAAGGTTTGTTTCATTCCGCTGTTGAAAATAGTCCTGGATATTATTGTGAAATATCTTGTTTTTTTTTGTTTTTTTCTTGTTGATGTGTGTTTATTTTGTTTTGTTGATGTGTTTTGTGTTTGTTTTTTATTTTTACTGTCTGGTTTTGTTTGTATTTGTGTTTGTTTTGTGTTGTATGTTGTTTTCAAGTCTAAAACGTGTCCTGATTTAAATGGCGCCTTGCCTTTTAAAATGGATTGATGGGATTCATAATCTGCCCAAAAGTTCTGAAAGCCGTATTTAATTAATTCATTTTCATAATTTTGACATTATCGACGTAGGAAGAACGACGCTGCTTCATCAGAAAGTTGCGTTATATTGCCACTTGAGCGCTTCATTCATTTTCACTAGCGCCCTCAGTGGCCAAAGTCGGTGCCTATAGCTGGAGCTAGCTAACAATGCGAAGAGATGGCAACTACATAAATAAAGTAGTTCCACAGCAACCTTGTGAATCCTAGATGTGTTAGTAGAAGCCAATTAGCGGGTGACTTTTTCAAATACTGATATTTGATTGGCTAATGGCTCACTCATCTATGACGCCAGCATCCACAAGGTTACTGTGGAAGCACTTTAAAATATGAACACAAATCAAAACTGTGTTTCTAGGAACATTATTTTATCATTGTTTATTTTATATTTATAAAAATTGTATTATCATTATTTATCCACTTTCAGTTGTTTACAATTAACATTTGCATTAACACTTTAAGAGACAATATAGGCTAAACATAACAGCAAACAAAATTCACCTTATTTAACTTCTTAAAGTACGAAGATAAGTTCTGAGATTATGTAATAAAACGGGATATTGAGAATCGCTGATAGTACTTCCAGCTTACTCTGTAAACTTCTGTATTTGAATAGCTTCTCTGATTTAATTGCCCAAGTATTGCTCGTCTTATTGTGTATCTCATAACATACATTACAATACTATTATGGATAAATGTCAAGCTGTAGTTTTTGACGTCGTTACTATTTGTAGTTTTCAATCTCACAATTTCTCAGAGCATTTAGTGAAAAAGCTATGGCAATTTTGCATACTTCGTTAAACACAATAATTCTTGAGAGGGAGTAAAGTTTTCCTTAACTCGTGATAAGAGCTAAAGTGTGTTTGTTATTAAAGTTGACGAGGAGCATCTTGAGATACAAGTTGAGAGGGTAGCCAAAAGAAAACAGTACGAACGAAAAGAGTAAACAAGATATTATTTATTTTGCTCGCTGGAGTTCGCATTTTATAACAGTTTAGAGAGATTGCAATTTAACTTTTAATATTATTCAGATACGTTATTATATAGAATGGATCGTCATAAATGAAAGCTTGTCTAAAAGTTAGAAAATAAAATAAAGCACAAAACATTATAAAATATAGTTTTCTCGGTCGTTTTCTTTTCTGTGAGGTTTGGTGATATATATATATATATAATCAATCTGTTCTTCAGATTTTAGTTAGAAACGTAAAAGTATGTAGATAGTTTTGAAGAAAGTTATTAATGCTGTTAGCAAAACATAATCTAGCGTTCGCATTATGCCTGAGAAATACCGTGGGTATGACCTCCCAAAATAAGATTTAATGAAATTATTAATCGAAATGCTAAAATATACTTTATTTGGTTATGTTTTATGAAAATCTTAATATTGTAAATGTTAAATATTTTCAGAGAAGTATAATAGAAATTCTAAGCAAGCAAAATTAATTTTCATTATCAATTTACTGAAACATGAGAATTCTGTTTGTAGTCTCCCACAATCTTACACGTTTCATACAAGATTTTTAATGAAAATCGCTCCTTATATCACTAAAAAAAGCGTTGATATAATATTATAATTTATAACTTATTTCCATCTATTTATGTCTATAATAGGAATCTGCGTATAATAATATTTACCCCCAGTAGCCAAGACACTAAATCGTGTCCATTGATTTCCTGTCAGGCCTTAAGACGTACTCACGTCGAATGCTTCTTACTACAAGAGATTTCACTTGGGCTTAAAAGGTTCAATGATGCGTTGAATGGTGAACATCACTCATGCAAGTCCAGGCCCCATTCAACGAATATTAATCTTAGTTTACCCCATACAAAACACATCGTGATCGTAATCGGGATCGGGAGCGATATCGTACATTTCCTCGTGGTAAATCATTACGACATTACGATTGTATTGTCAACACAGCGCCATAAGAACCATGTAAGTTAACTTTTGTACGATTTCTGGATTGTGATTGCAATCCCGATACCGACAATTGTGGTTCGGGCCTTACGAGTAGACTTTTAAAATCGAAATTGTTGGAAAATACACATGATAGATATTATCATGGTATCAAATACTGAAAAAATGTATGCGAAATTCATTATACGTTTAGATTAATTACGAAAATATCGTATTATCTCATTTAGTCTATACGTAATGAATTTTGCAATGAATGAATTAAGAATTTAAAGTTTCGTTAGTAATATTTGAGAAATCAGAGACGTCAATACGTGAATCTTAAAAATAAATCCTTGAACCTATGAAATGAGTGTTGTTTGTTCCAGGGGCCGACTCCCCAATGTGCCTGCGCTTCTGGACGCACATGTATGGCAACGGTGTCGGCCGTCTCAGTATTATGATGAGCGACACAAGAGAGGGCCATGAGCACGACATAGTCACTCAGTGGAGAGTCAGCCTATGAAATGAGCGTTGTTTGTTCCAGGGGCCGACTCCCCAATGTGCCTGCGCTTCTGGACGCACATGTATGGCAACGGTGTCGGCCGCCTCAGTATTATGATGAGCGACACAAGAGAGGGCCATGAGCACGACATGTGGTCACTCAGTGGAGAGTCAGCCTATGAAATGAGTGTTGTTTGTTCCAGGGGCCGACTCCCCAATGTGCCTGCGCTTCTGGACGCACATGTATGGCAACGGTGTCGGCCGTCTCAGTATAATGATGAGCGACACAAGAGAGGGCCATGAGCACGACATGTGGTCACTCAGTGGAGAGTCAGCCTATGAAATGAGTGTTGTTTGTTCCAGGGGCCGACTCCCCAATGTGCCTGCGCTTCTGGACGCACATGTATGGCAACGGTGTCGGCCGCCTCAGTATTATGATGAGCGACACAAGAGAGGGCCATGAGCACGACATGTGGTCACTCAGTGGAGAGTCAGCCTATGAAATGAGTGTTGTTTGTTCCAGGGGCCGACTCCCCAATGTGCCTGCGCTTCTGGACGCACATGTATGGCAACGGTGTCGGCCGCCTCAGTATAATGATGAGCGACACAAGAGAGGGCCATGAGCACGACATGTGGTCACTCAGTGGAGAGTCAGCCTATGAAATGAGTGTTGTTTGTTCCAGGGGCCGACTCCCCAATGTGCCTGCGCTTCTGGACGCACATGTATGGCAACGGTGTCGGCCGCCTCAGTATTATGATGAGCGACACAAGAGAGGGCCATGAGCACGACATGTGGTCACTCAGTGGAGAGTCAGCCTATGAAATGAGTGTTGTTTGTTCCAGGGGCCGACTCCCCAATGTGCCTGCGCTTCTGGACGCACATGTATGGCAACGGTGTCGGCCGTCTAAGTATAATGATGAGCGATACAAGAGAGGGCCATGAGCACGACATGTGGTCCCTCAGTGGAGAGTCAGCCTATGAAATGAGTGTTGTTTGTTCCAGGGGCCGACTCCCCAATGTGCCTGCGCTTCTGGACGCACATGTATGGCAACGGTGTCGGCCGTCTCAGTATAATGATGAGCGACACAAGAGAGGGCCATGAGCACGACATGTGGTCACTCAGTGGAGAGTCAGCCTATGAAATGAGTGTTGTTTGTTCCAGGGGCCGACTCCCCAATGTGCCTGCGCTTCTGGACGCACATGTATGGCAACGGTGTCGGCCGCCTCAGTATAATGATGAGCGACACAAGAGAGGGCCATGAGCACGACATGTGGTCACTCAGTGGAGAGTCAGGCAACGCGTGGTACCAGGCAGAGGTGCCGGTTTCATCGCCGAACCCGTTCCGGGTAAGTTGACCTTCACACGGGGAATTCCCTAGTCACATTTCTATGCCGTCCGCGGTAGCTCATGCGGTTGCAATGCAGGTCCTAATATATGGACGTGGGTTCGAATCCCGTATAAGATGAGTTCTCACTCATCTTCATCCGTCACACCTCATTGGTTCGATTAGTATTCATGATTGCAATAATAGTGACTTAAGCAACGAGAATCATCATCATCATCAAGTTTCCCTTACTGGGATTTTGTCGAATGGACTCACACTACCAGTAATCATGTAAAAAGAGTTTTTCCAAGCATCAGTTATAAAGAAAATGCTGGGTCTATGTGCTATAGTAACAGCAATAGAAAATTCCCTCCCAACTATACAAATCCACTGTGTATATATATTTCACATACAAATACGGTGCTTTCTGAGATGTATGTTTTTCGCTCTAGAAATTTGTTACTAGTACCGGCAAATTCTTATTGTTTGAACATGGAATATCCCATCCTCACGATGTGCTTAGAAATAATTGGATTTTGCACAGGAAAGACGCTTTAGCTTCTATAGGGGTGCACTGGCCTTACACAATACACAGGTCGCGGTAAGACGTACCAAGGCTCTGCCTAATGAATATTAATGCATGCAGTGACGCAGAGTAATGCCAAGATGCTCATAATGGGCCCCCCCTTCTTCTTCTCTGGCTCTTTCATTTAATCAAATGTATTTAATAAAACAGACAGGAGATGAGAACATTAATATATGTGATGCATTTTTTTAAGAAGTCGCATCGTTCTTAATTAGAAGTTGAGACAGTTTACAAGAGACCAAGTTGTGTATTTTTCTTTAATTTTAGATTTTTTATTGTAACGACGCATAGATGGGTTGTTGTGTATTAATAATTTTTCGTAGTAAAAACACATAGGAAAACTTACTGAATCTTAGTATTCGCCTTGCTTGACCGAGGAAAATATATCTACTAAGTGCCAGTCTTACAATCTCCTAATAGGGAAGTTATTTGTAGCAATTAAGCTATTTGGAGGATTTCAAGAGTTTTGATTGGTGGTTGCCATGGAGACAAGCTTTTCGACGAATAAGTAGTTATTGGGACATTAAGACTTGACCTAAGTATATAATATGTACTTATATTATCATCTTCCGGTTAATGAGTCCTGGTGTGTGTTATTATATAAAATGTATTATTGTTGCAAATATTTACGGCTTTGGTTCACACTAGTATTAAAACACCGAGTAAATATATTAGCCGATACATTTATTATGATGTGTTCTTATCTTCTCAACAGATCGTTATCATCGGCAGGGTGGGTAAAAACAATCTTGGAGACATAGCACTGGACGACCTATCTCTGACTCCCGGTAGCTGTCCAAGTGAGTACGGCATAATTATCATGTCATTTCGTAATCTTTCAATCATTTCATATCTGCCGCTCTAATCACGCGCCCCACGATACAGGTGTATGTTATGTCAAACATAAATAAACACACGTGTTTTGTTCATCAATAAACTTGAACTTGGCTTTCGGGTATAGCCGCGTCGATTATCACTTAAAAGCTGACGTTTCGGGCAGGTTACACTACCCATCTTCAGAGCTAGAACTTGAAGATGGGTAGTGTAACCTGCCCGAAACGTCAGCTTTAAAGCGATAATCGACGCGGCTATACCCGAAAGCCAAGTTCAAGTTTATTGATTGACTCGGGCCGCGAAAGGCTACGTGACATGTGTTGTTATTGATAAACACGGAATCAAATACAATGTAGTGCATTGCACAAATGCGCTGACAAACAATATTTGAACATGCGTATTTATCCCTCATATAGAGACTGTCCACAAGTGGTGTCACACAATTCTGAACCAATCAAGACCCTTGTCCCTCCCGCTTGTCAAAGTAAGTCAAAATAATGTCACTCCCTCAATCCCTCCCCACGGAAATGTAAAAAAAAAAAAAAACTAAATCCGCCTCCCCGAAAAATCCAGCCATGAATAGCACTAAATTACGCAATATTATAAAATTAGCATATTTTTGGTCTGTAGTTGTTGGTCACTAGTCAATAGCAAAATTGTATGCAAGCCAACACGTAGTACACATGGTTCAACTAGTTAGTCAGTCACTAATCAATAGTAAGTTGTGTGTCCCAGACTTATTTCATAAACATGAGACAATTGAGAGCTGGGTCAACTTTAACAACTTATCATTTCCAAAACTATGATAAAAACAAAAACACAACTTTTTTTTTTTACAAAAACTTTTTTAACTGTCTGACTGGGTTGTTGTTTCCCCAGCTGCTCCACAGATAGCAGCATCAACACCCGGAGACTGCACCTTCGAGGTGGATGAATGCGGTTGGACGAACGCGGCGGCAAGAGAGAGGGTTGATGATATTGACTTCGATAGAGTGTCCGGTCAGGCCACAAGAACGTCCACACATGACCACACCATGGGCTCAGAGAAAGGTAATATAATTATATTATCGTAAAAACATCTTGCAAATGTTCGTTTTGTTATCTATCCATCTATCCACAAACATTTCTTCAATGACAATCGTGACAATTGCAATATTTGTAAAATTAAATTTGAAATTCGTTGTATATTTGATTGAAAACCAAATCTCGGGTATGTACACTTTATCATTGAAGCATTCTCAAGATATCAATAAAAAAACGTCAATTTAGCCAGTTAAGTCCCACTTACCCTTAACGGTACCTCAACATAACGATACGGATCATATTGATAAAGCGTACCATTCACTCCATGCATAGTAAAAAAACAGTACATCCTGCAAATCGTCATCATGCAGTGTCATTCAACTCGGAGTGAAATGATATACACATTTGAAACTATTATTCAATTCCGACCTTTCTCTGCAGGTTTCCTAATGTCCCTAGCAAGAAACAACGTACAGCGTCCAGGCAGCAGAGGTTGGTTCACTTCGAGGGAGATTAAAGGCAGCCCCCTGCCCAGATGCATATCATTCTGGTAAGAAAACAAAGCTAGTGGTAGCATACAAGGCTCTCATTCGAAAAGTAGGCTCGGAAAAAGGCTCTCTCTGAAAAATTCGAAAAAAGGCTCTAATTCGAAAAGTAGCTGGTTCGGTACAAGCTACCGGCAACCCCGCCCGAAGAATAATTATTCCAAGATTGTCCACCTTCACAATGATCGATAGAGATGTCTCAGATTGTCAATCTATGTTTGATTCAGTTCATACTACCATTTGGCATGAGGAAACAAAGATCCATGAAGCAGAATTTGGCATTCACAAGCCATATTGGTAAGATAAAACTGATCGTAATTGGTACGCTTCCCTCGGAGTAAAATTACATACGAGAAGAACAGTTTTATGAGAGCTTAGTTATGTGGAAAGTTGTGCTTGAGCTTAGCTAGTGGCCGTATTGACGAAGGAACAGAAAACGTACTACACTCTTTCAAATGTTGTAATGAAATGTGTGCTTTACTGGCTACTATACCGTTATATCACAGCAGTTTCAACTCTACCTATGCTTCATGAATGTGGCTCATCAGAAAAACGTACATTTTTCATGTGAGGCTAACATCAAAGGATTCGGTTAGGTCTAGAAACTTAAATTAGTTTGAGGGGATCACACTTATGGGCGGATGTTAGGCTGGGTAGGGGAACGTGAGATGAAAATAAAGTACTGGTGCACTGTTCGTGCGTGTGGAAGTACTAGATGCTTCAGAGAGCAGATCCAGGTCTTAGGCTTAGTTGGGGGAGGAGGGGGGGGGGGGTGGAAAGGGGAGGCGTAAGAGCGTTACTGTTCACCCTTTGAAACCACCTAGGGGCTCATACTTTTATAAAGATTGGCCAACCTTCAGCAAAGAGTAATAGTTGTAAACTTATCCCTACGTGAGAAGTAGTCTACTTTTTTTTGGTTACACACTGTTGAGTCATTGTTAAATTATTATTTTAAGTTTCTAGTATGTGTTGCCACTTGTGCACTGAAACCCTCTTAATATTACAATATAATTTTACAAATTAAAACAAATTTAAGTAATATTATAATTTAACAATAATTCAATATGATCTTAGGTTTGTTCTCAATGAGCCCTTCATCGATAATACGGGGCCTAGCCTTGGAGCGCTGACTGTGTACACCAAGTCTTTTGATCGCAATGGCCTGCCCATGATGCGTCCAGTGTGGCGGCTCTACAACCATCAGGGGCCAGAGTGGAGATATGCCCAGGCATTAATCCAGGGAGATGCTGATCATATGGTGAGCAAACATCCACATTCCACATGCTTACGACAAAAGCTTCAGTCACATCATACGATAGCCATAGGCCTAAAGCCAGAATAAGCATTAAGCTTCTTTTTGCTGTTGTTTTAGTCCTAGAAATAATTCTATCGATATGAAAAAGTGAACAGACAAAAACCATATATAATAAGAAAATTAAAAAAATACAAATACACTAATGCAGGAGTTTTTTGTTTGTGCCCATTCAGGTGGTGGTCGAAGGAACCTGGGGTTCCAGCAGAGCAAACGGCTTCATTGGTTTCGATGACATTACCATGTTCGGTGGTTCTTGTTCAAGTAAGTATACGAATTTCATTGTAACATGGCTCAGTAAACTGGATATGTTGCTTGTTTGTTTGGTGATCAGCGAGTGGGAACAGCTGTTGATCAACTGAGTATATGTAAGAGAGTTTGGATGGGCTGAAAACGAGTAGTTAGGAGGAACCAAGAATCGTTGTCTTCCACTTGCATAACTTAATTGACTGCGAGAATCATATCCATGTCTACTGTCCCATTCATGCACGATCTTTCAAAGAAAATCAATATATTCCTGGCGTTCTTTCACAAGTACGCAAAGGCAGTCTTCCACTTAGTAGAGTGCACAAGCCTCATTCACGCCCGCTCTGTTAGGAAGTTACAAGTAACCAACCAGAGATCTTAAATTATCCCTAATGCACCAGTTTCAAGTAGATGGTAGGAACTAGGACTCGGCTAATTTGTAAGCATGAGAAATGAGAATACTTCTTATGTTTGTATGTTTGATTGCAGCAATGCCTCCCGGAGCTATGGTGCGAGGAGGGGAATGCCGCTTCGAGCGGGATACTTGTGAGTGGCAGAATGGAACTACAGACAAGGCGAGTGCAGCTTGGCGACTTGCTACGGTTGCGAGAAGACCTGCCAATCTTCCAGACAAAACATTTGGAGCCCCAGGTGATAATACACCCTCACACACAATAAGATACACCAATTAACAACATTTTAGGATAAAATATTGATATAGTTGTCGTACAACAACTTTGGTATTGCTTCCGTCACGGGTGGGTGAGCGGCAGCAAACCAGCGGCCGTGGCTAATTCAAATACCTGCTCGGTTTGGCCGAGACTGTAAACACGTCATTGATTGATGACGAAAGCGTTACCAAAGTTGTTGTACGATGAGTATATCTCAGATTCAGACGGGTTGTTGTGCCATATGACTTGTTACTCTAGTTCAGTATAGTAAACCACACGTGGATGTGTTTGTGTTTTAGAGGGCTACATCTACTTTGATCTCTTCAACCAAAACGCTGGCAGCAACACAGCTCGTCTGGTGTCACCGACAGTCATAGCCAAGGAGGAGGAACCACAACTCTGTTTCACCTTCTGGTTTGCCGTGTTCGGAGCCGGAGACTCGGCCGAGCTGCGCGTCGTACGACAAGACAACAGTACTCAGAGCGGAGAGGAAGAAGCCACCGAGAAGGTAAAGGTCCGTCGCTTTGACTTGTAAGGTGGTGTTGTCTTAGATTATGTAATAGTGAAGTGGCGGATGTGACAACTACCAACCGAAATCTAGTTGCATCTCGTTCTCATACCTCCTGATTACTATCAACGTATATATGTTGGCAGGCGTTGTCTAGACACGTTCCAAGCGAGGTTCTCCGTAATTCGGACCATAATATGCAGGTAAACCGGGAACTTCCGCGGTGAATTCCGTTGAAATAGACCACGAAGGGCGACCGTCTCTTTTGATAGTTTTATAGCTCATATTGCTTGCTAACGCGACGGAACTTTAGACCGAAATACAGTTCCGTGCAGTGGCGGCTGGTAACGTGCAAGCCCTCCCCCCCCCCCCCCTCCCTTCCACATTAAAGTTCATATATATGTATATATGCCAAGCTTATTTGAATACCCTGTCCCACTAGGACTGAGTACTTCAAAGTTTTAATGGACAATATGATAAACGTAACAAACAACAGAAAACATATTGAATCGAACTAGGTAGTTTGGTTCTTGGGAGAGCTGGGAAGGAATGTCTTAGAGGTGTCCATATGTCTCAATCCCATTATTTGCCTTGTGACCGAGGAAAACCTTGGAAAATCTTTTTCAGGATTGCCGGTTCCCGGGGTCGAACCGATAGCCACCCGAATTATAGCCTCGTGTGCTATCACATGAACTATCTCCATCGGTTATGTAACACAAAACGCAATGCTTACTTGATTATAATCATAATCTGTGATAATAAAGGATTTCTTAAATGAATGTACATCCAAATCAAATGCAATAATTATTGACAGTACGTTATTTAAACGTTGATTGTTGCATCTGTAGAACCGTAAAAAAAAAAACAGTGAGTACGGTTCTTACTGGTCAGATTATTTATCATTGTGTCTGACACGAATTTTAATTTCATCAGAAAATAATAACCTACTGTACAAGTGTGATATAATTTTAATGATAGTGTATACATATTCAGCATTATCCTGACAGATAGTTTGGCAGCAACATGCGAATCTGTAATCCTCGGGTCGAGGGTTTGACTGCTGCTACCAGCATTCGTAAAATTGCGATTTCAAGGGTTTCCTCAGTCCGAATGCAAATGATACCATAATACCTATAGTTAGCTGCTTACACCTGGTAAAGCAGCTTTGCCATCTAAAGCAGGTATTCCTGATGGGGGATGACCGTACGGCCATTCCTAGATGTTTTAAAAGTATTTTTTTTAAACAATTTTTTCGCAGATTAATTAATGTTTTCTTTGTTTATTATAGTAGTCACGATTTTTTGGTACGCTGCAGGTTTAAAAATGAAAAAATGTAAAGTTATTTTAGTATAGGTCTAGGAAGCAAAATCACTCTCCCACGATGTTTATAATTTCATTACATGTACGATTATTTGCTAGTTGTTGCGACAAGGGCACGGAAAAAGGAAGTGAGGGGAAAACGGTAGCAAATAACGGGTTGAGACAGGAGCGAAGAAAATACCGACATCACTGTCTTACCTGTGATGTTGACCTCCAGCTGTCCTCCCGAAGGGTGTAGTGTAGCGTCGGGCGAATGGAGAGAGAGAGCGACGTCACTGTCTTACCTGTGACGTTGACCTCCAGCTGTCCTCCCGCAGGGTGTAGTGTAGCGTCGGGCGAAGAGAGAGCGACGTCTTGAGGTGATGTCGACGTCGTAGCGCGATGTTGACGCGGTTGACGACGATGTTATTGTTGTTAAAGTACACGCAAAAAAGTGACACAGAAAGTATTTACGTACACTTATTAAATCATAATCAGTAAGATATACAAACACGATAATTAGCACACAAAACGGTGTGGCGGCGAAACTTGTTCGCACTCACGAGTGCGTGAATAGGAAAACACCCAACAGTAGACGAGAGCTGCATGTTATAACGATGTCAACACTGTGAAGGCTGAGCCACGAGAGAAAGACTTTGGCTCGACGGGCTAAGATAGTGAGTGACTCAGGGGATGAGGAGAGGGGTGGGAGAAACTAATGCACTTAGAGTAAACAGAACGAATAGGTTTGAAAACCTTGTGCAAACACCTGTGTTCGGTAATATACGGTTTGTGACAGTAGATTGTTTTCGTGTGTGATTTACTCTGATTCCATTCAGTAGATTCTATCGAGAGTCAATTTGTTACCAAACGACTTAGTTGGTCCGTAAACATCTCTTTGAAGCAATATCCCCAATAAGATTTTGAAAGATATATAGAATAGCTGAGATATTAAAAAGGGGTGGATGGTCAATTGGTCATCACTTTTAAAACCAGAAGAATTAGAGATATTTTGTAAATATCTTGAGAACGCCAAATAATATTTAAAAAGTGATACATATTTTCTACTATGTGGTTTAGTAAGAGCTGAAAACTGGGTTTAACCAGTTTCAAATATTTTGGGGTAACTTAAATAATGAATTATAATAAATCTCATTGACCAACAACTTGAACTTTCATAGTCCAGGTTTTAATTCTTATGAACGACAGTGTGATCGTTTGACGGTCGTGTGACACTTTTTGAAGATCGCGTAGCGTTCTCAAGCAAGACTATACTTAGAACGTTAATTTCTAGCAGTTTCAATATTGAGACTAGGCTTTCCCGCTAAGTATACTAAACTTATGTTCCATAATTATCTACTTATGGTTTCAGTTGTGGGTATTGGAAGCAAAGAACATAGATACTTAACTTAAGTTCAATAATCATCTACTTGTGATTTCAGTTGTGGGTATTGGAAACAAAGAACATATATACTTAACTTAAGTTCAATAATTATCTACTTGTGATTTCAGTTGTGGGTATTGGAAGCAAAGAACATAGATACTTAACTTAAGTTCAATAATCATCTACTTGTGATTTCAGTTGTGGGTATTGGAAACAAAGAACATATATACTTAACTTAAGTTCAATAATTATCTACTTGTGATTTCAGTTGTGGGTATTGGAAGCAAAGAACATAGGTACTTAACTTATGTTCAATAATTATCTACTTGTGGTTTCAGTTGTGGATATTAGAAGCAAAGAACATAGATACCTAACTTAAGTAAAATATCTACTTGTGGTTTCAGTTGTGGGTATTGGAAGCAAAGAACATAGATACTTATGTTCAAAAATTATCTACTTGTGGTTTCAGTTGTGGATATTAGAAGCAAAGAACATAGATACCTAACTTAAGTAAATTATCTACTTGTGGTTTCAGTTGTTGGTACTGGAAGCAAAGAACTTAGATAACTTATATTCAGTAATTATCTGGTTGTGGTTTCAGTTGTGGGTACTAGAAGCAAAGAACTTAGATAACTTAAGTACAGTAATTATCTGTTTGTGGTTTCAGTTTTGGGTAGCCTACTAGAAGCAAAGAACTTAGATAACTTAAGTTCAGTAATTATCTGTTTGTGGTTTCAGTTGTGGGTACTAGAAGCAAAGAACTTAGATAACTTAGGTTCAATAATAATATCTACTTGTGGTTTCAGTTGTGGGTATTGGAAGGAAAGGACATAGATACTTGACTTTAGTTCAATAATTATCTACTTGTGGTTTCAGTTGTGGGTATTGGAAGCAAAGGATATAGACACTACACGACCGTCGTGGACACCAGCACAAGTAACAGTCGACGCTCACACGGACTTCCGACTTATGTTGGAGGGTCAAGCGACCAACGGGGGCTTTGCTGTAGACGACCTCACATTCTCTTTGGGATCTTGCACAAGTGAGTACATGTTATCTCTCAAAACTAACTGTAAAACTAAATTCTTGGAAAAACTGAATTTTAATATATTACATCCATACTTGGTTCCAATCTAACTAACACTTTGCAAATCACTAACCTCAAAGTCAGACAGTATTGTGAAGATCATAGATGTCAATCACACCCATTATTCAACAAAGCACTAATCTTCTCAGCCCGTACCGACAGCTACAAACCCCATGGATAAATAATTTGATAACAACAAGTACCGCTAACCCTGTATAGGGGAAGGTTCTGTTTTTGTAACTGTGTGTCTACCCAGTCGATTGTCGCCTGAGATTTCAGTCAAGGCTGGCGTTTACATCTTTCAACAAAGGAGGCGAGGGCTAAGTAGTCATTTCAGGTTAGTGATTGGCAGGGTGTTAGATTGGAACCAAATTTAGTGACTGCTTGTGTCAATGCCAATGAGTTGCATTTCTCTTGACCAGTACTGCAGATTATATCACATGGTCTGGTATGTTAGATGGACAAGATATATCTGTGCATGTTAGAAGTTACTTAAATTTTGTTAGAAGTTAGAATAGGCTTACATTTAGGCATACCGTTTATTGTGGAATACTGTGAGGACAACTTTTAAAACTTGCATCAGCAATGCTGCTCCAGCATTGGTACTACTTATTTTCTGATCAATTAGATTTTGGATGCCAAGAAGGACCAAACCTGTGATTGAATTTTCTAAAAAAAATCTGCAAAATCCTTTCAGCGAAGACGGAGAATGGATAACCTTTATTAACCACGGTCTCTGTCATTTTGCTTGTTGTAGCTTCCACTCCTAGTAATTTAGAGCAATATCTTCAAATACCTTCATGTATGTGTGCGGTTGCGGTCTCACTTGTAAACTACTCTGCCACATGGAATACTGAGCATTAATATGCGTGTTTCTTATTTTCAGCTCGACCAGAAAAAGCCATCCCCAAAAGTGCCGAGATCGCATAGAACAGCTTTATTTTATCTACACCCAAGCTTCGATTTGCCGATATTTGTAAACAAAATAAAAAAAACTATATGAATAACTGAATGAAATTCTTCTAATGCTATTTTCGTGAATTTTTTGTTGTAAAATAACAAACAAGAGTGTACACCGTCCTTGAGCTGTCTACAGCTGTTGAATAAAAAAAATTCAAACGTTGTTGCTTTTGAATATTAATAATAATGATATTTTATTTTTTACCAATTACAAAATCTGTTGTCTTTAGTGTGTAAAACTGTGAACGGAGCAGCAACGTGTTGCTGATAATTATCTTCAGTCCCAATTGGTAATAAGATAGTTTGAGTATAAGCCAGAAGAGGAAGAAAATAAGTCATATTCTAATTGTAGAAATACAAAACGTTTGTAGAGGACAGTTTTAAACGTATATTTCTTGAAGGATAATAAAATGTATATTAAGTCTAAAAACAAATAATAACAAAACTCAACCCAGACTGGGAATTGAACCCAGATCTCCGTATGCTGAGTGAAAGTATTGACACGTCACGTCAGCCAATATAAATCGTGTATACGAGCAAGATCCAGTCATTCATTTCAGTGTCCGGAACACCATTCTAGACAACTAGACTAGTTTCCAAAACTCCGACACTTTTGTGGCTTCGTCATTCGCTAAAACTAGATCCTCCTCCTCTATTACTAGGGTCGGGCAGACAGCGAGTGCTGGGGATTCTGAATCTGTCCTTATTCACATCGTTCGTCAGCCTCCAGGTATCCCTATTTCCTCATATTTTCCTTGCATATTTACACACCAGTCTGTCCGTAGTCTGTTGAGCGATTTCCAGGTGAGGTATGGTAGTTGAACTTGAAACCCGCTTACAGGACAAATCGTCCAATTCCAAACGTCCAAAATTGTTATAGTCCAACTTACAAATTGGTCCAACTTGAAAAATAGTCCAAGCCCATACTTCGTCCATGAATTAATGTCCAAAACCATTATGGTCCTACTTACAAATTGGCTCAACTTGAAAAAAAGTCCAAACCCATATTATTTCGTCATACTGGCAGCTAATCGTCTGACATTTTCAGGTGTTCCAAATATCAGAAAACGAGCTTCGTCATCATTACCCGTAGCCATGATGAGAAATCTCTACCGAGTGCGAGTTACACAGTATACCGGTGGAAGGATGATATTTTGTAATGATGTAGGATTTTCTGACCTATGTTTGTTTTGCAAACGATAAATTTGCCGTTTCATAGTATTCGTTTCTGGAACCATTAACAGAACTTCTTCATCGTGTATATACCGGAAAACCCCATTACTGTCCTTTTAATATTTGAGCTGGCGGAGCATTAGGATTTTCTTCTGCTGTGCGTTTTAAAGCATTTGAGACCTTCCTTACGTCACCTGCAACGTTGACTGTGTGCTGGTGACTTTCTTTTCCGTTCTTCAGAACTGGAATGTTGTTTAGGTCTGCCTTGGTTGTGCATCGTGCATTGCACGTCATGCAGCCGCTCCTCGCACCTCCAGTACCGTGTTTGCCTGTCTCTACTAAATGAATGAAAATGATAGGAAAACTGATCAAGTAAAATCATGGGTTTTCCCTTTTGGGATTAAACTATTTCACCCATATATACCCCATATATATATATGTTCACCCATAATTTAAAATAATATTTGCCCCTAAGGAAATTTCCCTAACATACAATTACTGAAAAATTCTGAAACCTCCTGTAACTAAGCAACTTGCTACAATACATTAAACTTTGAAAACTGTTTTTAAATTTAGGTAGCTTATTGTTAAGTGCCACATTCATGGTGATTCACTTGACGAAATTTAATGGACCATATTCATGATTGGACCATATTTATGATTAGACCATATCCATGATTGGACGTCTTATGAAATGGACCATTTCCCCTGGATCACTTGGAATGGACCATATTTATTGGACGAATTATTTATTGGACCTAAAGTATTGGACGTTATGTCCGCTTACCTGAAAGCCAGCAGCAGCCTCCGGGCGAAATGAGTAGTTGCAATATTATTTGATATGAGGAGCCTGGTTTATGAAGGATGGCCATCGTGCGAATAATAAAATGCAAGGTCACGAAAACATCAAAATATTTAATGATATGTACATTTTTGTTCAATAATTTAAAAACGTGATTGTTAGAAGAGCGGGCAGTAACTCGGTGGTCTGTTCAATTCCTCGGCTTAGCTTCTTTCGGGCGAACTGCAAAAGAAAATTAATGTTTGATGACAAATACATAATTTTACCTTACATAAATAATTTTGAAGTGCACTTACAAGTTTTTAATTGGAGATTTACTTAAATGTCTCACCAAACATAATTTCTGTTAGAGAATACTACTGCATGTTTTGCTTCTTTGATTTAGGCGAAACTATCTCTATAATAAACAATCTATTACATACAATTTATTAACATTGCCATATGCTTATTAATTATAACACATCAATAAGAAAATTTTGTAAAAGCAAGTTATGTGGATTTTTAATAGGCAAAAAATGTAATATCATAACAACGGAACTATAGACTTAGATCCTAACCAAGAAACACTCTGTACATGAAAGTAGTTAGTTATGCAGGTTCAATCATCGATCGTCCTCGTTATTCTGCAAAGCACTCACACAGCTTACTTCTTGCTGTGTCCACACCATTGACAGTTGCCTGAAGATTTACGGAGGGTTGCGGGTTAAGGGGAGCTAACTGTCTAAGTTGATGGTTTTTGATTGACTCTCCAAGACATTGAAAAAGTGATCCCTACGCGGAGTTTTGTTGTGTTTGTTATTTTTCTACTTTAAAAAAATTTTCTATTGAAGAACTATTGATAATTTAACTAATGTAGTTATTATCTTCATCTTTCAATGGAACTTGTGCTAAAATATCAGAAATTTTCAATTGTGGTGACACCTCCAGGAGTATGTGTGACGTAACCCCTCTTCCCCCTTGGACCTACTTTTGCAAGCGCCTGGCATCAGTCGGATGTCGTCAATGGCGAACCCTCCGTTACTGGCTCTGCCCTCCAGGACCAGCTTCAAGGGTGACCTTCCGTCCACGTTGACCTGCCCTGAAGTCCACACAGGTCGCGAGGTGTCCACTTTCTCCGGGGTGAGGTGCCACAGCTGCAGAGCATAGTGCTATTATTATAATCGTGAGATTTACTCTCACACTTTTAATCGAGCAGTCTCTATAAAGATTCTCGTCCTCAGCAAATAAATTGATTATGGCAGCTGACAGTAGCCTTGGACTTGGCACAAGTAGGTCACTTTCCAGGATTCTTAGCGATTCCTCAGTCAGAAACAGCGTCAGATGACGGGGTTGGTTGATTTGTCAATATTTTAAAGGATACCTTGTATTTCTATCCTAGGAAAAGATTTATTCTGATTGCCAGAAAAGGTCTGAGATATTGTTTCGGTAGGTTCTTTAATTTATATTTTCTCTAGCCATATCTTTGTGTGAAATTTAATCTGTTGATCGGTCGTGGAATTAGGTTGTCTAAAATTACACTAAGAAACAGAAGACAGTAAAGACAGTAAAAACAGTAAACGACATTCTAATCACGATCAAAGACATTGATTCTGTAACAACATTTCAAAGCCAGTAATAGCTACTCCATTCAGTCCACTGTCAGAAAAATGACGATGGAAATGTAATTACAGTTTCTCTCGCAGCGTTATCTGGCTCGTCGAGTATTTTGGTCGTCAGCACAAGGAGATGAGTGGACTCCATCGCTCCAAAAGCCGCGTACCAAAACGTGAAACACAGATCTTCTACGTTCTCGCGCATTTTTATTGAGCTCGACGTTAACATCACCGCACTTTCCTTTTGGTTCGTTGTGAAGATGTCGAAGAAGATATACCCGTCTGTAACACAATACAAACGTTGTTACACAAACAAATTTATGAAAGGGTACCATTCTGAAACACAAAGAATCACCGCCTAAAATATTACCATCTGCAATAGTAGATGTTACAATATACCAGTTGCAATACAAAGAACGTGTTGAAGAAGAAATATTATCCGTAATCCAAAGATGTTAAAGAATGTGTTGAAGGCGATATACCTATTTGTAACACAAAGATCATGTTGAAAAAGATGTAATACAAAGAAGATGTCAAGGAAAAGATGTTCATCTCCGATCTACATATAAAAAGCTATTAAAGATGATCTACCCAGTCGTAGCATAAAGGTTTCCAAAACGATTTATTCATCTCTGCAAATCGAAATACGCTGAAGAAGAAGTGGCATCTATACCAGAATTTCCTATTACTTAGTGAGACTTCCCGCTATTTTTGCTGTTTTCCACCTTGAGAAGCAGAGCTACAAATAGCCGCATCAAGTTACTCGGCACTGCTGAGTGGACCGTTTACTGGCCAATTATCATGTTCAATTTTCCACCTCCAATCAACTCATCCTCAGGTCTTAGCATCCCTTTCTGTTGACAGTTTTGGACTTCACATGACGTGTCATCGTAGAAGCTCAAACTTAAAAGATGTGCTGGTCTGTGTGTATCCACTGCTTGCTGCCAAGCCACCTGGCCACCCTTCTATGGCTTTCAGAGAGCTGTTTACTGCTCTGCTACTCAAGGTGAGAGACTGTTAGGGTAAGACTAGTATACCTGTTGTTCCGAAGGTGTTGTCTCTGAGATGCGCTGGTCTATGGGTATCCACTGCTTGCTGCCAAGCCACCTGGCCACCCTTGGAGCCATCGGCTCGACTCCTCGTCCAGTTATGCCAGCCGCACAGACCGCTCTCGAAGGAACAATCTTCAATCCTCACTCGAGCTTCGGGCGGGCTGACTGAGAGAGAATCATCAAGGTAAATGGTATATTTTTTCAAAAGATCATACAAGTAATATTGTTAATATATTTGAATGAAGATGAAATAATAATCTTGAGGTTGGGCAGCAACATTTTTAAAATTTGTAAGTATGAGAATAAAATATATACGGCAAGGTTGAAGTTTATGCAGTTTATAAAAAAATTAAACAACACATTTTAGAATTGCATTTCCGTTGAAGTATATATTAGTTGGCAAAAACTGTAAACTACATATAGTTCAATTTGGCTGCCCGTCTAAACGGATACTCAATGTTTGCTTAACGTTTTATACAAATTCTTGAATTCAGTTTTGAATTAAATTAATTGAAGGGAATATTATTATTAAAACGTGTAAAAAAATATTTCAGAGGAAGGAGACGTTTTCGACCTGGCAGGAGTCTATTTCTGAAGATCAGACACATTTAATTTACATACAAATTTGCAATAGAGTCAAGAAAGGATATATATGAAAGACTCTAGAGTAGATCAGCCAGTAACAAACTTGAAAATTGACATTTTATGGCTGTTTACAAAATCCGGGAAATCGATATATTTGTTTTTATTGTTCATTTTTAGATAATTGTGACTCTATTGAGAGTGTACCTTCAATACTGTAACATGTACAACTGTGCAAAACTGCGGATTATGTGTTTATAGTCGGTCGGCGGTAAAAAATTAATTTTCCTTAATACGCATTCTATTACACTGTGCGCTATATTTATTTAACTTTTTTCATGTCAAAAAAATAACACTGTGTGAATGTGCACTTTGTCTATTTCCTTAAAATCTTGTAACCAATATTGCTAGAAAAAGTCGATCTCGTTTATTTTTGAGTAAAGTTTACACTTAGCAGAGAATTGTGATTTAATAATATCCCTAACAATGAATCCCACTTACTGCTGCAATCACCATTGTAGAAGGCAATGTCGTCAATAGCGATTGAGCCACTGGCACGGTTTGGTCCCCACGACCCTTCAAATACAACCTGTAAAAGAATCAGATTCAGGTCTACATAGCCAAGACAAGAACGATCTTAACTAACTACAACGAAGCAAAACAACAAAATGTTTATAATATGTCTCCCACTGACAATAAGTTCTTGTAACTAGGTGGGTAAACTAAATACAAATGAATTAGTTTTATTTTTTGGAGTACCAGGTTAGGATGTGAAAGTTTTGCAATTCCTCGTGACCATTTCCACTGAAAGTAGACATGTTAGTCTCTACCTCAGGACAAAATAAAAAATATAATATGCAGATTTCAAATGATCAGAAAATTAACTTAATACCAGTATGGATAAAGACAAAATTAAAAAATGTTATCTAAATAATGTCACAACCCTGGAAATAAGTAATTCTTTGAAACCATCTGCTTCAAGAGGGGCAGCATGGATGGAGTATGTAGCCGTGTGTTACTCACGCTGTAGTTGCTAGATTCCTTGATTGGGATCTGAGCGAACCTCCATGTTACATATTGGTTGTTGTAGAGTTGCCAGACAGGAGTTAACACTCGATCAGTCTTCAGGAACACCTTCACCGCTCCCAGACTGGACCCACTCATGTCTATGAACGGTTCACTCATCAGATACCTGCAAAGAAACATTACTTAATGTACTATAGAGTTTAAAACATGACGCCAAGAAACATGCAATAGAAATCCCTTGGACATATATCAAACTGATAACATATTTTGCAGTAACTCAAGTAGGAACGCGACGAAAAGGGTCGTTGAAAAGAACTCACGGCAGCAAATGGCCCTGATATTATACATTAAATATTATATTTCATTTCTAAAACAATAATCTCAAATTTTGTGCACGTTCTCATAATTTGGCGAAGATTAACGTCAGAGAACGGGTCTGTTTGTTAGTATTTATATTTATGCGTTGTGAAACCTACCAGAACGTCATACACTTGGGCTGCGTTGAGCCCATGAAGGTCCTGGAAGTAAGTCTGGCGCGGCCCTTCATGTGTGGCGAGCTACGCCGTCCAACACCAAGAAAGTATTCTGAAACATAATATCAGGGTTTGCATTCACTTCACGGATTAAAATTATAATTCTAACTGAATTTTCGTTTTTCTTTTTAAATATCCATAATATTGTGAAAAGTGAACATTAAAGTGAGTCTTAGAAACCTTAAATCCTTAGACCCAACAAATGAGAACCGACCTTTTAAGTGGGCCACCGTAATACCGGCTTATTGTGGAGAAATCCCACCAAAATGGACTTTTTCCTGATAATATTTATGTGAACGCCTTTACATAATCATAACAAGTGTAAACTAACTACAAACATTCAACGGGAACATCCAATGAAAATTTGTAACGCTGTGCTCACCGTTGACACTGTTGGCGGTGTGTGAGTCCAGGAGCGGGGGTCGCCGATTACGGGGTTTCTGTGTTCTGACCGGGAGTCTTTCCCAGTGGACTGTGTCTTTCAGTGCAGAGTCCACCCACCCACATTCGTCCACCTCGAAGGTACAGTCGCCGGACAGTGGGTCGGCCACTTGGGGTGAAACTAACAAATAAACATGGTCAATTATGTATTTATTATCTAGTGCAGAGGAAAATAACAAGTAGGACTCTCGAAATGTAATGTTTTTTTTACAGTTTAAGTAATGTGTTTATTTATGTAATTCATGTAATCATCTTCATCGTATTTACTCACCTGGACAAGGGCCTTGAGTTAATGTAATGTCGTCAACAGCTATGTCACTCATCGCTGTGTTTCCCACAGATGCCTCTAAAATGATCTATAACACAAATAATACAAATTATCTTTATGCAACTATAGTAACTCGAAGATACAGTTATAAATTATAGTTTTCTTAGAAACTCCTGCTGTAAGACTCACACCAGCTTTACCTAATGTGGCCCTCTTCAGGGCCCTCATTCCAGTTCGTAAGTTGCAAAGTGGCCGGCTACAACCGCCTAAAACTGTTCTGCAATAAGGAGCAGGTGACTAACAGCTATCTGCTATATTAAGGGGTATGATCAGCAATTGAAGCAACTTGTGTCTCAATACTTGATAATCTTCAAGTTTAAGATCATATTTTTCATTGTATTCTAATATTAATTGACGCTTGGAGAAGATGTTGCATATTTTCCAATCAATGATACATTATGCTTTGCTTAACCCCTTCAATAACTTAACAACTGAAGTTCATACCATTAGAATCAGCATGCTTTGCTCAAGATAAGTTAAAATCCTTATAGCCTGAACAATTTGACCGGGTTTTCTGGTTCGTTGTCTGGGCAAATACCACTGTATTAATATGGTCTTGCCTGATAGTCTTGTAGAGATGACACTGTGACCTGACCCATGAACCAAGCGTTACCGGCAGAGCCAGAGAGGCTCCACAGCTGTTCAGGAAAGAAGGCGTCGTGTCGGGGGCGTCGCAGGAGAACCCGAAGATTGCCGACCGCGGGTCCGAACATGTGGAACCAAAATCTCATACACTGCGGGGAGTCGGGACCTGGAGCAGAACTCTAACATTGTTATCTTATTCGTAAGCAAAAGTGGGGAATAGCTTATAAATAAATGTAATGAAAGCCTGACTTTGCATCTTACTTTTTTGTTGGAAGTATACATTTTATATCATAGCCAAGAATAATAGATTTTTTATGTTGATACTAGAAGCTAGCACAGTAATAGACATTACAATACAAATACATAGTAAAATCAATTTTTAATATATTATAATGTTTTCCGATAGACTTCACCAGTTATGCATCTAGCTATGAAAGTTAACCGGATTTAAACAGAATTTGGGTGGCTTTTCAACTAACTGATTTTGTTAGCTTATAGAGCTTGAAATTACGAATTCAGTGATACCAATATCTCACTTTGCGTCCAAATATGACTTGGCTGGTTTTTCCTCTAGACCTCTAACTGTAAAACACACATAAATAAGTTCCCGGCTCCCTAAAAGTTGTCCGCGCCCGTAGCGTGTTTACCTGTGGCAGGGAATGTCGAGCTCACCAAACGAGCGACGTCTCCGGGACGCCGTGGGAACTCAGAGTCGATAACGGCGTAACTTCCTGCAGTCAATACTTTGGTAGAACTATCCATCGTCGGACCTGTCACTGGGTTGGAGCTTCCTCGACTCTACGACAATAATAAGAAAGTAAACCTAGGCCTAATCGAATCCTGGAGTCTCACTATTAAAAACACGAAAAATGAAAGGTTTTTAACTACAGAAGATAATATAAAAAAGTGGTATTAAACCAACATTAAGGTTTCATAAGAACTAAAACTTGGATTAAAGAATGTGTAGATATTGAAATCGTTATGGTTGTTATAAAGAAAACCAATTATTTATCGTCTTTAACTGGCTTTCCTAATGACAATCCTAATGATTGGAAGTTATTTGCAATATTTAATATTGGATTTGCAATATTATTCCAATATTGGAAGTTATTTGCAATTTTGGTAATCCAGTTTTTAGTTCTTATGGAACTAAATAATTGTTAAAAAAAACTTTTTTAATAGTATGTATATTAATAAAGAAGCTTTGATTTGGCACGGTTTATTAGTTTGGACTCACCTTTAATCTAGCCACTCTACATTTTAATGCAAATATTGGAATTCATTTTGCAAGTGTTTAGTGTTTGAATAAAATCAAAAACATCTGTTAAACGCGCACAATAAAAATCCTTGTGAATTTGTAACCTAAAATTGACAAGATAGGTAAAGACAAAACTGTAACGCACTTTTTGTACATCGACTTTTTACTCACCAAAGTCCAATCGAACTCGTCTCCTTGTTCGTTGGTCCAGTCGCACAGTCCAGCGGCGAAGGTGCAGAACCCTTGGCATTCTGATCCTGACCGCAGCGCGAGCATATCTACTGCAATGTAGCCTCGGTACTTGCGAGAAGGGCTGGTCACCTCGGCTGGTTCGCCCACCAGCACCAGCTGAAACAACACACCAGCATAATTACAACGTAAACATAGTAGAACAGGTAAAACGTTATATAAGACCTAGTAATTGGACTGTACACTGTTCTCAGCATAAGTTCCTCCCTCTATTCTCATCATCTATGAGACGGGGCTGAACACACTGAGTTAGATGCCAGTGCATAAAACCTATCTTCCCCTGTATCACCTAACTAAGGCAAAAGACAACTCCCATAATACCTAGTAATTGGACTGTACACTGTTCTTTGTCACACATAAAAACAATTTAAAAACGCAATATTTCGAACCCTGATCAGAGCTCTTCCACAGGCGAAAACACACTCGGCGTGTTTTCGCCTGTTGAAGAGCTCTGATCAGGGTTCGAAATATTGCGTGTTTAAATTGTTTTTATATGTGACAAGGAATACAGTCCAATTACTAGGTCTTATATAACACCTTCAATCTATTCCCATCATCTATGAGAGGGGTCTGAACACACTGAGTTAGATGCCAGCATAAAACCTATCTTCTCCTGTATCACCTAACTATAACAAAAGCCAACTCCTATAATAGTGTCACATTATTTCAACTAGAAGGCGGATGCTTTGTTCTATATAATGGATCTACCCCTAATAGTCTCTTTCTATTCCGGTAACGTCGACCGCCGTGCCAATGTACAGACCAGAAACTGGTTTTCATGACGATAAAATTTGTCACGAGATTTAATAGTGTAAAAGTAATAAATTGCATTGTTCCTTTATCCTAAATTATGCTGAATAAATGCAAGTAGCCTTTCCCTATAGGTCATGTTTGTAAAATATATATCCAACGTAGAAATCGGTCAGAATTCTAGAGCAAGACTGAATATAGATGACAGATCAGTGTTTCTAATACCTATTGTCATACTGTTCTAAACTGTAAAGTATTTTAATAAACACGACAAGGTGAATATAGATAATGACATAGATAATACAAAAGTGACAATTTTATAGGGTCATGTTCGTGGACGTGAAAGCGAAACACAGAACTGAAGCTCTACCGGACGGGACTCAGTTTGTTCCAGCCTTGGCTTGTTTTTTGTATAAAATGTATAGCCTACTGATCAAGATTGTAAAATAGCTTTTGACAGAAATGGCTGTTATCTCGTTGGAATTTTTCGAATATATAGCATCATTGTCTCAATTGTATTACTTTTTCAGTGCTGCTTTATATTTATTTTATTCGCAGAAAAATTCTGCTTTTCGGTTTAGGTAGAATGGGTAACTAGCAATTGGCTATAGAGTAAAAATGCCTGAACCAAAACAAAAAACGAAATTTGATATTCAATTTATCATGTTAAATAGTGTTTAAAATCATTTAACTGCAAGGGCCTTCTTTTATGTACTATATCAAAGGTGAATGCACCTTATCGATGGTCTTAATTCAGTAATATCAGTATTATGATTGGGAAAAGTGGATGTTTTTAAATATAACAAGTCTGTAATTGCTAGGTCGATGGTAAGTGTCCCCAATCAAAGATATTATTTGAGTATTCACCAAATGCATGGATTGCTTTTTCTGTTACAAAGTAGGTTGGTATGGAAAACCACATTCTGAGGAGGTATTAATTGACAATAGTTATATTCCTTACCCTGTGTGGCCGATGATGGGTATAAAGCAGACTAGCCTCCTGCCACTCTCCTTGGAAGTGATACTGAGCTTGCCAGAGTATTTCTTCCTCCTCCTTTGCTCCATGACCACCCATAATCGAATTGTCAACAAAATCCACTTCTTGAAGTACGATTTTAAATCCTGCAGGACTCAGTCCTTTGATAGCGTACGCAAAGCTGAAGCATGTCCCCTTCGGACCGGTACTTCCAAGAATTGGGCTCTGCAGCGTCGCTCCAGGGAAGGTGTGTTTCGGGTCTGCCTTGTCACCTATTTGAGAAGTCTCGACAAACGCGTAACCACCATCCGATGACTTTGTATTGAAATCCTTGAGGGGACCGCCGAGCCAGTTGGCTCCATTTCCGGTTCCTGTTTGCCAGGTTAGGGATGAGTTCTGGCCGTTTCGCCACTCGCAGAGTGTCGTCTCAGGGGCGACCCCATAGTCACAGGAAGCTGCAAACCAAACAAAACTTTAAACCATCAACACACGTTTCAAAACTATTTGATATCTTTTTGATTTTTTTTTGTCACTACTGTTCTTTAACACAAAAAATAAAATTGTAATATTTCGAAAACAACTTCGGTTTTATTCTACGGGCACAACTGAAAAATTTGGCTCCCTTGGCAATCAGCTGGAGATATGTCAACAGTCTACTAGAAGGCCTATAAAAAACAAATCGCCAACGCTGTAACAAGCAGATTCAGAGGTAGTTGTTGTAGAATCCACGTCACTACGTCACGTCGTTTTAAATACACCTTTTAATGTATCGGATGCCACTTTATTCTAAAATATAAAAATTTATGTACATATTGCAATGCACCATTTGCAAATGTTCGTTTTCAACAGAGCACGTACGGAGGGAATCCAGACATCAGCTACAAAGTGGGAAAATTCCCCCCTCCACACGATATTCCATGCCACGGTTTTGTATTTTTTGAATAATATGGTCCCCCTGCTCAAGATACAGGTGCCTTTTTTGTTAACAGTATTACAATTTGCCCTCATTTGTTTCATTTTGACTATGATTTGATAAAGGATCTCGTTAAAAGTGAAAATGTAATGTTTGAGCGTTGTCCAAAAACTTGTATACATTACTCATTCCTTTTAGTTTCTGTACAACATGTCTTTGAGTGGCGTGGCGACATTGCCGCAAGCTCACCCACCCCCCTCCCCCAATTCTCTTTTTCCTCGATATAATATAGCAACCACATCATATCGAATTCACATATTCACTAGAAAAATATCCATAGCACACTAGAATTAGATTATTACGCCTGACAAGAGACAAACTACACCTTCATACCATTCAATAGCAGTGTATGCCCTTAAAAAACAACATGAATGTATTGAGCGTATAAAAAGAGTTTAAATTTATAACAGTGATATCCCGGTCAATGACTGATACATGACCGGGCACTTTAACGAAACAATGTTAGTTCAATTTAAACGAAAAGAGTGCTTGCTGTTTTATTATCATGCATTCTGTGAATATGACCATATTTTGTTATCTGATTGTAACGCTCAGTTCAATGAACGTTAACCGATAGAGGTGAGGTGAGGTGACTAAGTGCTGACTACCCCTACCCCCCAGGCATTGTGCCGTGAATAATAGTATTCTAATTATTATGTAACGATTGTCATTTTCCATACTTAATTCTTAATTATTGAATTAATTACAGAAATAAAAATAGTAACAATGACTACATTTAAAAGTTTTTAAACTCATTATTTAGCTGACTAAAACCCAAATTCTGAGTAGGAATCACGTTTTAAATGTCTTGAAGCGTTCTCAAGATATCAAAAAAAACTTTTTCGCGTGGTTGAGCATTGCGATCTATACTAACCATTAAATTACTTCTCAGCAACTTTACCTGTTTCTCTCGTCAGTATTGGTTTGTCTGACATCGTCCAAGTATTCTCAGTCCCCGACGGTTCCTTGGGCATCGTCCTGTCTTCAGACGGGGCCATCTGAGTAGCGGGTTGCGTGGGTACCGCGGCAGGGGGAGGCGTCTGTGTCGAGGAGACCTCCACGACGGGCTCCTCCTCAGGAGCGGGAGGTAGCGGCTCCGGCTGAGGCTCCGGCTGCGGCTCTGGAGGACTCTCATCGGTCTCCAACGGCGCCGTGGGTTGAGCCTCTTCGAAGGTCACCTTATGATCGTCTTCCTCGTTAGGTAACTCTCTCCCCACGGCCGTCTCGTCGAACCCGGCGCCGTCTACGTTGTTGTAGCTCTCCTCTGTTCCCTGGGGGTCGCCGGGGCTCGCGTCCACCACGGCTTGCTCCTACAACACAGACGTTTCCTCCATTAACATATCGGATGTTGCTGCCGTATTACAGCCACACATTGCAGTAGATGCATTTATTTGAATAATTAAACTGGTTTCTAATGAAGCATGTATTTACTTTGATGTGGTATTTTGCTTCAATCAATGATAGAAACAATGCAATAAACTATTACGTTCACGCGACCATTTCAAACCGTGTTTTATACCACTATCACGTGATTTAATGTATATGACGCACTATTATTTGATTTTATCAAACATTAACATCTTTCTCTAGTGAATACATTTGAAATAAAAACTAAAACCATGACGGTCACAAAGGATGAATAAATTCACATATTTACATGTCGGGCCATTAATTGTTGATATAAAAAATACATCAGATATCCAATCAAGATATAGTTATGTTATTAAATAAATAAATAGTTACATTAAATATGTTTTTAGATGTAAATCAAATTTTGTTAAAGTGAATCGTTTATGCTTTGTGAAAGTATAGGATATAAAAAGCGAGCACACATATCATTTTTTACGCTTAATACATTATTGATGTTTATATTTCGAGCAGTGCACGTTTGGTGTTCATTCGAGCCACAAAAGTCTGAGAATAAATCAAATGTGGCACAGTTACAAGGACAATATATATATACTATATATATACAATATATATAATACCTCACCACAATAACATGAACAATAATGATAACGGCCAGACACACACGTAAATAGGTCATTTCTTCTCAATTTTTGCTAGTATCGCATTTAGAAAACAAGAATTTGTCAACATCTAAAATTCAAAATAACACTTTTTTTATTTGGTATTACAATAAAATAATCAATTATGTTGCGAAAAAATGCTGATTCTTGATTGAATGTGCGAGTGCATGAGTTGTTGTTACACTTCGGCGCATGCGTGTCAATTACCAAAACAATCATTATCACACTCGGTAAATATAAATGAATGAAATCACCGTTTTAGATGTTATTGTCATGTTGGCCGCCCTCCAGAAGACTATTGAACTATGAGGCGGGAAATATCACCGTGTCTAAATACAGTTTTTACCAACAATACACAAGGAAGTGTGACAGAATTGGACTGTATAGATCTATATCCGGCTGCCGAATAGCCGGAGTATAACGCTGTAGTCCTGTTAGCAACACATGGCATATCTACTGCAGACCAAAATGTTTGTAAATAACAATAGCATAATAATTTTACGTAGGAATACCTGTTATAGGATGCACACCAGCTTTACCTGATGTGCTCCCCGTCAGGGCACTCATTCCAGAACGTAAGTTGCAACCGGTTGCCACTAGGTAATGTCCGAGGGCTGTTAGTAGACTCATTCCCAGCATTCATCTTTGTGACTCACGACAAGCTCGGAAAACCCTTCAGTCATGATTGCCGGTGGCCGGGATTGAACCGGCGAGCTCCCGAATTAGCGCCTCGCCTGTTCACTGAGCTACCCGTACCCGTGCCCAGCCATACAGTATGGGCGATGATCGCCACGCAACACTAAACAACGCAGGTGACAATACATTATCGTGGGGAATCTACTAATGAGATGGAAGAGATCTAAATAAGACCTTGAACTGAATCTACTAGCATGCAACCCTCCTGGCACACTGGACACTGATGCAATACACGCGGTGACCTCCACCGGTAAACCTGATTACATAGTAATTAACAACAAATTCAAAATTGAACGCACTTTGGGTATAATCTACGCGAAATAATTATAATTGAACATAATTGTCGTTGCAATTAAATCCTTTAATGAGTATTATTGTCTTCTTTAAGCGATATTGTTATCAGTCTAGTTTGAATCGCTTTTTCCAAACTTATGCAAAAGGTTAATACTGAAAATGGGTTAATTTGATTGGAGTATTTCGCCACTTTGGCAATCCATATAATTTAAAGTAAGCATATTCTGACTGGCTCAAACGTGAAATTTGTTACCAATTAGAGGACATGGATTCAAATACCGCACAATTAAAGGATGCGATAACAATTTATTATAGACTATAATTTTTTCATCCACTTTTCCAAATTGTTTAGCAACATGGTAATGTTTGAAAATGTGTCAGTTTCATCGGTATATTCGGCACGTTGACAATTTGTTTGATCGATGTTCTAAGAGGCTATAGGGGGAGTGTGTATCCAAGGGGCACAGCTTCGAATCCCGTATAAGAAAGTTCGTTTCTTATCGCCAAATCTATTATTTAAAAGTAAATCGTCAACATTTACTATCAAGGTAGGCGGCAGGTATTCTAAATGATTCGTACACCATCTTAGAGGAACAGTAATAGTTCTCATTTCTCTCACCAAAAGACGTAAAAGCCACGTTAAGTGTGTCCGCTTTCTGGGAGGACAGCTGTTGTAGATTGTAATAGTGTTCTTTGTGTTCGATCCGTCTTACGACACTGTGTTGAATTGATTGCTGGAGGGTCCTTAGTACGCCCCTATGATCGACGCTTGCAGTGTTCTAAACTGCGTGCCAACCTAAGAAGCACCCTGCCAATCACTAACCTCAATGGGAGGCGGTGGTTTTGTGGAGATCATAAATGACAGTCATCCCCATTATTCAGCAAAGCACTCATCTTCTCAGCCGGTACCGACAGCTGAATGTGAAGGATGTCACCTCGACTCGAATACGAACGGGTATCGCTCCCTGTATATAGGGGAAGGTCCCCGGTTTGTAAGTGTGAGTCCACCCCGTTGACCGCCGTTTGAAATTTTAGAAACGATTGACATTTACAACTTTCAACAAAGGAGGCGATGGCTAAGTCGCCCTTTGTGTGTAGTGATTGGCAGGGTGCTTCTTAGGTTGGCACGCAGAGTAGTATTCTCAATACCACTCTGACTATCCCGTAGCGAGATGTTGCTCGGCCAACCTTTCTCCCTCAACTGTTACACTGCGTATCTATTTGCTTCAATAATAACAGCCCTGTGACTCAGGTGTGTTCTTACAGGAATCGTTGCGTACAGCGAGATTCATACAATCTTGAACGTTATAAGTCGATCTACTCAGTTTAGAGCGAAGGATACCTCTACGTCAAAAACCGCAGAATAGTTTCGGTTTTAAATTATATCTCAAGATTGAAACACAAAATCAAAAATCTGAGTAATCATAGCGCTGTGGTTTGGTAAGCCCTACAGACTGAATGATAAATGTATCTAACATTAAAATCAGTATGACTGTGATACTTATTTCCTTAGTAATTAAATGAAATAAATATCACAGTTATGCTGATTATAACGTTAAATACATTTATCATTCAGTCTGTAAGGCTTACCAAAACACAGCGCTATGATATCTTAGATTTTCGATTTTGTGTTTCAATCTTGAGATATAATTAAAAAATGAAAATTGTCTGCGGTTTTTGACGTAGAGGTATCCTTCGGAGGACATTATACCATTTATTATGTGCTTCGTTGCTATGACGACCCTATAGTTTACATGTACAACAGTATCATATAGACGGATTACAGTCAAGTTCCAAATAACAAAATTAAAAAAAACAGTAAGAACCGAGAATCGAACCATGGACCAGCAAGAATAAACCCACTAGAGTATCGAACCAAAACAAGAACGGTGGTAATGAGCCATGTTACTTAATACAGTGAAAACTAAGACGATATCGTGCTGTTGCATTACATATATTAAATATCGTATATTATTCATTCATGTTTATGGCAAACAATGATGACTGCTTTAGTCACCGCACGTTGCAGGAAGGTTGCTGATACAACGTAGAATAAAAATGTGTGTTATATTATCGAATTATATACAATTACACATGTGGGAAAAAATTATATTGACTAATTCCACGCCGTCAATTTTAAAGCATATAAACTAATTTTAACGACAGAAATCGGGATAATTGGGGGTCGTTCGTATGGAAACCATCTAAGCTGCCATGTGTCGTGAATGCAATAATAATAATAATTTTTTAAGGAATACCTGTTCTAGGGTGCACACCAGCGTTACCTGATGTGCTCCTCTTCCGGTGACTTACTAGGTTATTAGGGTGTTTGGATAGTTGGGAAGGATTGTCCGAGGGCTGATGACTCAATCCCAGCATTCGCTTTTACGACTAAGGAAAACCTCGGAAAAAACTTCAGTCAGGACTGCCGGTAGCCGGAATTGAACCGGCGACCTCCCGAATTAGAGTCTTGCGTCTCACAGCTGAGCCACCTCTATCGGTGTGAATGCAATGAAAAGAACGCTCTCTAAAATGATGTTTCTACTCACTGCTGTGAACAGTTCCGTGAACTCCGTCGTCATCGCGCCCACAGTGGATGTGAACGCCACCATCAGGCATAGTTGGAGTTGGAGCGCCATTGCCAGTGCTAGTCTACTGCTGAGCGCCTAGAGCTGAACAATACACATTGAAACATATATATATATATATTAAACATTTTTTAAACATTGTTTAGACCACTTGCACTGTTTTATCGCTAAAAGGGTGACATTACTCTGTAAAAAATATTTTAACATCTTTCATAGAAACTTTTGAGAAAACGTTTAAAACGATCATGTAATAATTTGTCTTAGTGACAAAATGTTAAGAGTGCAAAGTGTATGTGAAGTTAATCAATAACATTTTCTTTTAGTTTGTAATGAATAACAGTCCATGTCAAGAAAATGTAAATACAATAATAAAACAGAAATAATATACAAATAATAAAAGTTTCCGGTGTTACATAATATTAGTCTTTTTTGACAAAAATATGATTGAACACTAGCCCTGTGTGTTTCACCCTTGTGTAACCTTGAGTGTTGGCTGGCTTCGAGAAATCGGTCAAGACCGTTCACACACGACACAAAGAATATCGTGTTTCGATATTATTTATTCAATAAATTAATGAATGTTAATGACAATAACAAAATAATAACTATAACATTAAAAATACAAATACATATTGAAGTCCAAATAGAAAAAAAGCGAAATCGACATCCTCATATTTTGAACTCAAAGAGATTTCGAAAACGACAGGTGAGAAAAAGTCTCGTTAACAAATTAGATAAATATCCAAATAACATTTCAATGTCAAGAACATCATTTCGTATTGAAGCGACAAATAATCTACCTTAATATCGTTTGAAATCTAAACTAAAAAATGACAATTAAATGGGAAAGGATGATTCATTTTTAGAGATATCAATCAGAGTAGCATGGCAATTTATAGTCGAAAGGTCCAAAAAAATAATAACCAGACGGATGTGAACTTGGTTCAACGACCTGTCATTCATAACTCGTATCATATCATCCATTGCACGTGGGCATAAAAAATATATGGCTGGAGAACAAACACATCGCACGGTGGTGCCAAATGTCATGGACATTATTAAGTAAAAATATTCTTGACTAGCACTGATGGATCAGATGAGCTCAGTTTTTACACTCATTATTATTATTATTATTATTATTATTATTATTATTATTATTATTATTATTATTATTATTATTATTATATATTATCTTTATAATTATTATTATTATTATCTTTATTATTATTATTATTATTATTATTATTATTATTATTATTATTATTATTATTTATATTATTATTATTATTATTATTATTATTATTATTATTATTATTATTATTATTATTATTATTATTATTATTATTATTATTATTATTATTATTATTATTATTATAAGACTGGTGCTTTCTCAAAATATAGCGTTGCTCGTTTTATATTGACCACGTGACGGATAAATGGAGGTACTTTTACCATCTGATTATGTGGTTTTTACCTTTTGAAAACATTCTAGTAATATCACATATCTAAACTCATTAATTTTGTCCATACATGAAAAATAAATTCAAGACTACTAAATTATTTAAAACCGAATAACAGGCATGGTATATTAAAAACAATACATAGTGATATGTTAATAATGTCCATGTGAATGGCTAGCTTTGATGTTCAACGAGAATTTAATTGTTATAAATATGCACAATTTAATATATATATATATATGTATTTATATAAATAATAATATAATAATGCCTGTGTTAATGACGTAAATAATTAATTGTATTTAATTTATTAAAACATCTTGCGTATGGAATTGGATTAAACCTTCAAATTTGAAATATATAACATAATTTTGGCATGAAACATAAGACAGACAAGCATAAATGTTCGTAAATTTGTTAAATAACAAAAATATATAATTATATTTTATATTGTTTAATTAAATCAGTTAAAACTGTAAAAAAGTATCTATACCTAAACTCACCATTTTATTTCTTCTGAGATTATCCTCTTTTCTACTTAAAATAAATCTACTGTACCATAAATTAAATAAATACATAAATTAATTATGTTGCTGATTAATCCACAAACAAAAATTCACATCTAATTGAGGCGGCATACCTAAACTTAACTAAACAATAATAAAAAATGAACTACAGTAACTATTGTACTAATACACTGTTAATACAAAATAATTTTTTTCTGATTATTAGTATAATTACTATTGTCACAAATTAATTATTTCTGAAAAACACTAGTAGGTATGCCACCTCAATTAGACACTTATTACGTAATAATGAGTTAATCCCTACCGGTTGAGGCGAGTGGCGGTCTATGTTCGGCGCCAACTGAAACAGAACTGTCAATCGGTCGGCGCTATGCCTACCAGACCGTACCCTCTCCAGTCCAGCACGATATTAGGGGGGGGGGGGGAGACAGTGAATCCTCCCCCTCCCCTCACCCCGCGCACACGACCACGCGACGACAACCAAAGTGCTCATCGCGCCGGGGCAACGGGGGGGGGGGGGGGGGGGGGGGTAAACATAACACGCTTTTACCGCAGATAAAGCATTATTAAACACGTACTGTATAATATTATGTTGTGAATCCTTATCTAAGCTATTAGTATGATTTACGATAGTATTGATTCTGTTAAACCAGGCTCATCGAGACGATATTACGATCAATCGATGCAGCATTGAACTTGACTGGTTAAAAAACAGGAGCCTTATAAATAAATATAAATAAATACATAATTGTACACCTGTTATCAAGATATCTACACCTCATAATGTTTATAGGTTGATACCAACAAGTTAACCTTGTCATAATAGGGAATATGCATGTTAATTTTTGTCGACGTTACCAAATTAATGACGATGTTATGAAGTCAAAAATATTTCATTTTCCCATTTTCGTAAATATTTTCATTCAAGGAAGTGAGCTGAAAATTTCACAAATAATTATGGCGGGAAAAACAGGTCATGACGTCAGAACTGACTAACATCAATCAGCCTATCACACAAAGATAATCAAAGATTGTATTTGTGCCGAATATTTCACTAAAATTAGAGTATTTATAGTATTATTTGGTTCCATAATGAATAATAATTGTTTGCAACAATTAATTTACACAATTGGCATGATTATTTGTAATAATGAAACATTATTTCAGTGAATAATAGGTTTGTGAAGAGATCGGACAACAATGAATACGTTGTCTTTCCGATAATATTGTCTAGTGTTGCAAGGCGGTGATTGGCAAACACATTCATACACAGTGATGTTTACTCAGTTATGACGTAACCATCCGTTTCACGATTAAAGCCCGGGAAAGAAGAAATGTTATACTTTGTAACGTTATAAAAATCACACTGTGACGTTTTGAAGTGCGAAAAGTAGTTTGCCGGTATTTGTAGATGAGGGCCTGTCAACTTCACATGATCGAACCAATATCGGGAAATGTGGTATATTCCCTATTACTCCCGTGTCCATCCATATTGCTTTAAGTCACAGGATGTTGTTCCCCAAAAGAAACTCACAATATACTTAGGTTCATTGATAACATTACAAGGTTATTGATAATATATATATTGATATATAAATAAAATATCAATCAAATCAAATGAAAGTACAGTGAAAAATCAATAAATATATTGAATTCTATGATTAAACACGTTTGCACTAATGGTGTTTGGACACTACCGTGCACGTATACTCCACGT